>JAUMHE010000051.1:2341340-2371590 GCA_032359235.1 Enteromius mattozi
CTAAAATATATGAAAGTCTAATGTTTATCAGTACATTACAGAAAATAATGAACTTTATCACAATATGCAAATTTTTTTAAAAGGACCTGTATATATATATGTATATGTGTGTGTGTGTGTGTCTCTGTGCGCGTGTATAACACTTTTTCCTCAGTCAGTATTATCATGCCAGATAAAAGTGATCTGAGGCCAGAAAAGAGAGGCTACTTCATCCATGACCTTTCCCTGCATCACATGAGTGTTAGGCACAGGACAGGAAGAGTCTTATGTTCTGTTTATATTTGATTCTTCCCTAAAATAACCCAGTAAACACGACCAGCAGTGTGTGAGTGTTTTATCAGGTAGAGTCGTGTTTGTGTGTGTGTGCTACGTGTTAGTTCATGTGTGTTTGTATGCTGTTATGTGTGTGACAGAGCAGTGATGTCTCTCCGTGTTCTGTGTTGACGGGTGAAGATGACATCACAGATCTTTCCACTGACACCGCCCACTATCAGCTGCTCTCACAACTGGGTAATGACCGTGACCTACTTTATACAGTAAATGATATACTCCCTGAAGTCTCAAATGTGTACATCATGTGTCTGTATCGCTATCTATGTTTATGTGTGCAGGCCGGGGCTTTAATAACCTCAGTCAGGTGAGCATGGCTCGACACACACCGTCTGGTCGGCTCGTGGCGGTGAAAAACACTAACCTGGACGAGTGTACAGAAGATGAGCTGCTGCAGCTAATGGTGTGTACATGCACATGAGAACATCACGCTGATTTCTACTATTTAAAAATTAAGCTTTATTGGATTTTAGTTTTTCAATAAAGCTTGGCATATATGTGTGTAATAGTTCATGTTTGATACATCGGACATTTAGAATATAATTTTTTTTTGTGAAATGCTCATTTATTATAATATGTGTAACATCATTATTATAAAATAATAAAAAAAATATGTAATTTGTATATTTTATATATTTTTTTATTTATGTAAATGTTTAATTTATATAATACATAACTTTTTAATTTATATGATACAATTTAATGGTTTTTATGGTGTGTATATAATAGTCTAAAATAAAAATATAAAAAATGTAAAAGTTTAAAAATAAAAAAGTATAAAAATATATCTCAAATTATAAATATAGAATGCATAAATATATAAAACAATATTTTTTTATTGTAATATGTTTACAAGAGTGTTGTTGTAGTGAAAATCAATTACGTTTTAATAATGAAAACATAAAAAATATGTATATAATACCTGTTTGCAAGTAGTGAAATGAGTTACATTTTTATTGTTTTATTGTGACTTGGAAGTGTTTTCATAGTGGTTGTTGATATGTGGAGTAAACTTCCAAATAATAACATTTCTATAAAAATTCAATAAATAAAATTTAGAAATGTAAGAAATGTAGCCTATAAGACTACTTATATTTTACTTTTTTTTTTTTTTTAAAGCCGTTTCATGGAACAGATTGACAATAATGCCATTATCCAAAGCAAATATAACATGCCTTATGCCCTTAAAGCAATAGTTCTCCTAAAAATTAACATTCTGTCATCATTTACCCCTGTAATGATGATTAAACTATTGCTTTAAGAAGATTTTGCTTTTGCTTTGACTGTACTTTACTGACTTTACATTTTCAGAATTTTTGGATCATACACAGCAATCTTATTTAGACAAAAGTGCTGGTGCATTTATATTTATGTGTGTGTTCTTTACAGAATGAGGTTCTGCTGTCGAGACTGTTTCGTCACCCGAACCTGCTGACCTCCAGACGGGTGTTCAGCTCGTGTTGTCAGCTCTGGGTGCTGTCTCCTCTCATGAGCTACGGTGAGAGTCATTCACAGAACACCCTCGTTCTGCTCCCATGCTGCCCTTGTTTAATCTCCCTCTCCGCACACATCTCGTTCAGGTTCTGCAGACTCTCTGCTCCGGTCATATTTTCCGGACGGGATGAGCGAGTCTCTGATAGCGTACCTGCTGTACGGGGTGCTCCGAGCGCTGGAGTACCTGCATCACATGGGTTACGTGCACAGGTGAGCACACGATGACTGTTTGACAGAGACGAGCGATCCGCTCTCCTCACCTGGTGTGTCCTGCAGGGCTGTGAAGGCGAGTCACGTGCTGCTGTCGGCTGAAGGCCGTGTGTGTTTGTCGGGGCTTCAGAGCGTGTACAGTCTGATGAAGGATGGCAAGAGGATGAGAGCAGTGTTTGACATGCCTCAACACAGTCCGTCTCTGCTGCCCTGGCTGAGTCCGGAGCTGCTGCGACAGGTGACTGCCCACACACATGAACGCTGTTCCCAACAGCAGCGTTATAGGCTGTTTATAACAATAAGCAATGTATAACAAACAGCAAGACAACTTAAAGAAATTATTAAATAATTATTAAATGTAAAAAACTTAACTTTAGCTAGATTGTGGCACAGGTATTCTAAATGCAAAAAATGAGCATGCACCATTAAATATCCAAAACGGTCTGATATACATGGTACCGTTCTTTTTTTTTTTTTTTTAACGAAATGAATGCTTTGTTTAGCAAGGATATATTAAATTGATTGAAACTGATATTATTTATTATAGTGACAAACGTTTTGAGGAATAAATTGTGTTTTAAAATCTATATTGAAATAGAAAACAGTTATTTTAAATTGTAAGAATATTTTACAATAATTTTTTTGCTGTATTTAAAAAAATAAAAAAGTAAATTAATGAAAAAAATAAATAAATCTTACACACCCCAAGCTTTTAAACTAACTTGCATAATAAAATAAAATTAAATTTAAATCAATCAATCTTAAATACCCCAAACCTTTAACTCAACTAACTTACATACTTACCTACTTTATTTATGAATTTTAACTTCATTTATTTCAGTGAGTTGTCAACATTCCTCATTTAATTTTTGTACTAAATTACCTTGAAACAGAAACTGAAATAAATAATAACAAAAATAAAACCTATATAGACAATAAACAATAGATGTACAAAAACGCACTACAAAATTACTAAAACTTTCATTTAACTTGGTTGAAAATTTAACTTGGGTTCATTAGAAAATATATAGTAGTATCTTAATACTAAATGACACTTAGAATAATTAATAAAAAAATCACTAATATTGGCTAATATCACTGATATATTGTACATTCTTATTTATAAGGCAAATAAATGTCACACCAACATCAGTTCTAAACATTGAGCCTCGTGAGAAATTATGCTGTGTTTTTGTGTCTCTCTTTCTGTGATGAAGGACCTTCACGGCTATGGAGTGAAGTCAGACATCTACAGTCTGGGGATTGTGGCGTGTGAGCTGGTCAGTGGCAGAGTGCCCTTCCAGGACATGCCGCCCACTCTGGTACTGCTGCTCTTCAGCTCTGCATCTGCTGTAACCCTGAACACGCTCCGCATCTGCTGGTTACTGAACGCTCGCTTCCTGTTACCTCTTCTCCAGATGCTGCTTCAGAAGCTGCGGGGTTCTCACTGTTGTCTCCTTGACGTCCCTCCGTACCCGCTCGGAGACATGGGTGCGCTCAAGGTGTCCCGCTCTGGTGTGGATTCGGGGATCGGCGAGAGCGTTGCGACCGGAAGCCTGACCCGTACTGCCACAGCAGAGAGACCTCAGAGCCCCGCCCCCAAAAACCACTCGGCCACGCTACACAACCTGGTCCAACTGTGCCTGCAGCAGCAGCCTGAGCGCAGGTACACACACACTGAGCCTTAGCAAACCTTACAGCTCAGAATTAACACACATTCACCAAGACTGCATTTATTTCAGTAAAAACACTAATATTGTGAAATATTTTTTACATTTTTCTATTTGAGTATTAAGTTAAAATGTAATTTATTTCTGTGATCAAAGCTGAATTTTCAGCATCATTACTCCAGTCTTCAGTGTCACATGATCCTTCAGAAATCATTCTAATATACTGATTTGCTGCTCAAGAAACATTTCTGATTATTATCAATTTTATTTATCAACCTTTGTGAGTACTATTTTGAAATTAGTCTTTTAATGGTTATATTTAGTTAGGATTAACATGAAAACAATTAAATCAAGTTATCTATAAAAAATATATTTACAATTTATATTTTTATTTAAGTATTTATATTTCATTCATCAATCATGTTGATTGCAACATGATGGGTTACTGTTATGTTATTGTGACTTTTACACACACACACAAAAACTTTAATAACATTATAAGTGAACTTCAAAAATTGGAGAAATAATAAATTGTTATGGCCCTATTAAACACAAATATACAAGAGAAAAAACACCTGAATAATTTCAATGTCATAACTCTCTCTCTCTCTATAAATGGCTTTTAAAAATATATATATATGCATATTTTGTTTAGTATTTTCTCAGTTTACCACTTTGCATGTAAAATTATGTAAAAACTTTTTTCATTTATTGAACCTTGTGTATTGTGTTTGTCATTCAGGCCGTCTGCGACAGCTCTCCTCACTCATCCCTTCTTCAGACAGGTACATTCAGCCTTTCATCAAGCGGTCATACACTAGAGTCTTACACAGTAGCCTGAAGTAATTCCTGTATTGATCTGTGTTGATCTTGCAGGTGAAAAAACACACAAGGGACTCTTTCCTCAGTTTGATGTATCCAGCCGTGCCAGTGTCCTGTCCTCCAGACACGCCTCCGTCTGAAACACCCACCCAGACCTGCAACACCCCGTCACCCACCGACCCTGAGCCTGAGGACGGCATGTGGGACTTCTCCTGAACCTCGCTGCCTGTTTCTGTCTCTCTCTCATCCATTTCTCTCCCATCTCTCCATATATTCAGTATTAATCTGTCCTATACGGTGGCTGAGAGAGGTCAACACGCTGCACATTAAGAAAACATTTTCATCACGTTGACAACACAAGTGCTGCCAATCCTCACAACACGTGCACACTAAGAAAAGCACTGCATATTGCGTGGACCACAACGGAAATGTTCAAAGGGGAACAAAAAAAGTGACGGACCCGCTAAGATTTGCATTCGCTGGGATTATTATGCAATTTATTTTGACAATTAATGAAGCACTACCAATTTATTTTTACTAACCTTGAAATTGTTTTTAGCTAAGGATATTAAATTAAACCTATATGTTAGCCGTCTTATATAATAATGTTTCACAGTTAATTGTGGAATTCTTCAGATTCTTAGGCTAATAATATCCAAATTCAAGCAGGGTGTTAAAATAAATAAAAAAAACTTTGTTTTTCAGTTCACCAACAACTCCACTGACCCAATTTACTTATTTCTCAAAAAAAAAAAAAATGTATTACATTGTTTTTTTTTTTGTTGTTTTTTTTTTAATTATATGAGAGATTGAGCGTAATATAAATTTTCAATTGTGCACATATATCATCATTTTCACAACATATAAAAGAATACAACTAATGCATAAATATTTATTTTATATAATTAATGCAAAATAAATCCTAAAAACATTTGCCTCTTATAGAGATTTAATGATTTATGCAACAGATCTTTCAAGATAAATTTAAAAATACACACAGGGAAATGCAAACACCGATCTTTTACTTCATGCAAACTTACCACAGGCTACATTATGTTAAATTGTGCAGTTACCGGCGCCATCTTATGCATCAGGCCCATATTGCAGCTGGTCCGTCACTTTTTTGGGTCCCCTTGAAACATTTCCGTTGTGGTCCGCGCAATATGCAGCGCGTTTCTTAGTTTGCACGTGTTGTGAGGTTGGCAGCACTTGTGTTATCAACTTGATGAAAATGTTTTCTTAATGTGCTGGTGTTTTCTCTATTTGCATGTGTTTTCTTAAGTTGCAGCGCGTTGAGCTCTCTCGGCCACCTTAGGTCCTAACCAGCTGCTAGATTTTGTCATTTTACCGTTCACTTGTTTTGTATTTATGTCACCTCATATTGCGGTAGCCCCAGTCACCGTGAAATCTCATTATATCCAACCCTATTTGGACCAAAGTATCAGTGACATCATCTTGCACTCATGGGCGTGTTTTTTTGTTTTTAGCCAATCAAATGCTCTCTAGAAGGAGCACATACCAGCTGCCTAGATATTTCCTGACTAGTAAGAGTAGAAACTCATAGTTAATGACTGTGACTTAAATTAAAAGCCTATTAGCTTGGGCTGCACAATTCATCAAAATAAAACTGAATTTCTGATTTTTAATTCATTAAATGTATATATTTCTTAAATACCTGATATGTTTGATTTTACAGTAAATATGACAATACTAATATTTCTTATTGAATATTATTTATTATTAATAATAATATTTTTCTTGAACACTATTTACATTTTACTGTGAAATATTGTTATGATTATTATTAATAATATTGAGAAATAAAAAGTATTTAGTTAAAAAATAGTTTTTATTTTAAGTCTATTTTTAAGTCCATACTTATCTCTCAATAATAACATTATTGTAATAATAACAATAATGTTTTTCTTAAATACTCTTATTTTAATTGTACTTTGAAATATTACATTAATAATTATTCTTTTGTTTAATATTTTATATATTTTTTTCTTTATTTTACTCTTAATTTTACAGTTTTGCAATATTGCAATACTAATTTTTCTTACTTAAGATATAATAATAATAATAATAATACATTGTGGATTATATTCATATTTATATGTAATAACAAAATTCTTAGCCAAATTGTGCAGCCCTATAAACAAGCACAGCAAACCTAGAGGTTTTTAATCACAGTTTGTCACAGTCATGCAGCCCTGCTATTAGCTGTTTTTAAACAAGCCTTTTTTATATGTCCCACCCAACTTTCTATAAAATACAGGCAAGAAACTGCACTCGTCAATCCATTTAATTCATGCAGTATTTTCTCTTTTATTATGGACAGAAAAATGACACACTCTGTGACTAGTGTCTTATTCCATGCTGTGTGCTCACACGTATGCTGCACATGTTGTCCAGTGTAGTAGGTCACCCAAGTATTCCATGCGTACTGTTAGTACGCTATTCTGAATATAAACCATGTCAGTGTGTGATCAGAGCTTCCTGTTTGATGTTCACAGCAGCCAATCACATCACGAACTAACTGCAAATCACTGGATTTGATCCAACTCCGACGAGTGAGGTCATCAAACTGAGCCAAGAATGCAGGATCCAGATATCATGTTGCGCGTTTGTGTGTGTGTGTGTGTGGGTGGAGGTCATAAGTGCATCACCCACTCAACCTGTGCCAGTGAACGTGTGTGTGTGTGTGTATCTGTGTTCAGATATCCAGAAGCCTCCTCTTGCTCTGAATGAAGAAACTGCATGTTTTAATCCTGTGAAGAAACAAACCAAACCATCAATGCTGTGCTGTTCAACCGCCCGTCAACACTGCCTCGACTGAGCAGCTGTAACTGTGACCGATATATACCGGTTTTTTTTTTTTTACATCCTGTATAAGATATTTAGACATGATAAATATATTCTTACTCTGTTTCATAACTCTTTGGTGTTCTGTCATTTGTTTTTTCCTTTTGCCATTTTCTTAATTAATTTTTAATATGTTCTTGTTCAGTTGCTGACCTTATTTCCCTGGTGATTTGAGTAGCTTATTTAATTAATGGTGAATTTCTAAATAATTACTGCACCAACGTGTTTATGTATTTGCGCTCTCTGGCCAGCAGGGGGCGGTCATATATTGCCAAAACAGTCCAAAACAGTGAATGCTAGTCATTTGACAAATTTATTTATTTATGAATATGAATTAGATTACGTAACACCCCGGCATGACTGCAAATAAAAATATTTTCAATATGCCTTCAGTACGAAAAAAGTATATCAGTTAGTTTAGGCCTTTTAGACATTAGTGTTAATACTTTAAATACATTTTAATATTATTTTTATTAACTTAAAATATAAATAGCAAAAAAAACAACAACAACCCAACAACAACTAATATCATCATAAAATAAAACTGTCTCAAGGAAGCATACGTAGTGACGTCAGCGTGATGTAATTAATATTCATTACGCCAAGCCTTTGAGGGATTGGTCGTTTCGCTGGTTTCAGCCACGCCTTTGCGACGCACATGAGCTCCACATAGGCAACGTAAAGGAGCGCGGCCTGTCGTAAAACATCTAGGGAAGAAAATAACACACACACACACAAACACTCGCACGCACGCGCGCGCACACACCTTCAAGCCACCCGATCCCGTGCAGTGGCTTTGTAACGAGCCGTCGCAGTCCAATGCGATGATCTTCGTCATATGCATCCGGGCTGTCAGGCTTATCTGGTTACAAAATGAGTCAAAAGCTAGTTTGGGTGGTTGAAAGAGACCTGGTTTAAATGTCAGTGGCGCTTTCAGTTCATGCCACATTCCTGGATTCTTAACCAGAGCTAGCTTTGGGTCGGGAGTTATCGACGGGCTGCTTTTGTTGAGGCAGGTGAGTTTCACAGCTATTCACGCACGGTATTAGTATTGTATATGACCATGATCTGGTCTTTATTATTTGACAAGTGTTGATGTTAGGATGTCTAACTTGCATCTAATTCTAAAGTAAATATTCCAGAGTGCTGAATGTGTTCTATCTTGTGTTGTACCTAAATCTAAAATCAGTCATTTTTGTTTAGTATGTAACGTTATAGCTTAGAAGAACACCCTGAGTTCTAGATCAGCTCTTACTGTGTGCAAGTGTTTGGGCATTTATAAAAAAAAAAAAAATAAATCCATAGAAATGTCTATACTGATATTGTTAAGTTATGGAGTTAAAATATAGTTTGCATGCTATTTCAGAGCTGGAATATACTGTAATGTTGGCTCTGTGAACATGTTGAGTTGGCCTGGGATGATGTCATGGGTCTCTGTTTGTTTTGGCCAATTTTTTCCTTCTCTCAAAGTCATGCATTGCACATTTACTGTTATCTGTGGCATGCAAATGTATTTTTGGAATTTGCAATGCATTCGTGCAGTGTTGAAACCCAGGGCTGTTTTTAATATGTGCTGTATTTGTCGACAGGGCTTGGAAGAACAGAGGAATTTTTTGGAATATCAAAAAGCTGCTGGTGGAAAACTGCCGGAAACGCTCAAGTCCAAGTCATCTGGGATTCGTATCGTTCACACGATGGATGTGATTTCACCGTGCATGGAGGAAATGACACGATCTGTCACCCTGGATTAACACAGACTCCTATTCACCCATTGGTGGGATTTGTTATCCACAAATGAACGTGGCACTCCTTTTGGCAGGATGTTGACACCATGAAGGCTTGGGAATACTGACCATAATATAATCGGGGTTCTTATCGGGAAGATTTCTGCCTACATGCTCGCAGCTTGCAGTGCAGAATGGCATCGACCGAGAGACTGTATGAGGTTTGGATGCTGTACTGCAATAAGGTAAACAGCTTGCACTTTCGTAGAGTTAATGCATTTAATTTCTCATTAATGCAAATGCACGCTGCATTGCTAAGCACAGCCAAATAATCTCCTTGCACATGAGGAGGAGTGCAGTTTTATTTCTTTCTTTCTTGCGCAGTGCATGGGGCTGGTACACCGTGTTCTATATGTGAACGCATGCCGTGACATCATGAGAGATCTGCTGAGCTCAGGTGGCTGTGAATGTCCAGTTGTGTTCATTGATGAGGGATTTTAGATACTACCGACCCCCATCTGTGATATAATCGGACTTGGCTTAAGATAATAAACCCGAGATAATTGAGCGCACAGTGACAGATTGTTTCTTGGTTATACTTCTCCCGTTGTCCACAGATGCGTTTGGGTTTAAGAGGTGTCCTGTAAAGATCTCATGAAGAGAAAATAATGCTGCTGCTACAAAACAAAACAAAACAAAAAAGTCTTAAAGGTGAAGTGTCTTTTTTTTAAGTTAAAAACATCCCAGTTCAAGAACAAGTATAAGTACTGTACTTCTTCAGATGTTAGTTTCCCCCCATAAATGTAAACTAAAGCTCAACCAATGGTGGGAGTTCTGGGCGGAGCTAAATGTTTGACTGACCAATGGCAGATTGAGGGAGTGTTTAGGAAATCTCTTTAAAAACATTATTTTTGCAATTAGTGTTGCAGAAATGGTGCATTTTAGCTTAAAAGAGCATGTCTTCAGTTTTAGGATCTCAAATTTGGACTTTCTCAGAAATGGATTTGGATTTTGACCTTTTTAGTTTTCACCCCAGGAAGTCGTCATATAGAAATAATTTTCCCCATCTAGGCCTAATCAGTTCCTGAAATTTAAATGCATCAAACTATGGAAGTTAAATGTGTTTTTAATTCATGTCCCCTCTAAAATGTTGAATTGATCTCCCTTTTATTTTTTTCGTCCTAGAAATGTTGTTTGTAATATAGCTGCAGCGTTGCTTTGGTATTCTCTAAATACTGTTGAGTAATGTTTTGCTTATAATTTATTTTTATAGCATGGGCCCTGTTATAATATGATTACCATTTTAGTTTAAGTTTCTAGTTTAAGTTCAAATGATTTAATTCAACTCTTTATTATTTAATGAACTGTTTTATGAAACTATTTAATCATTATTTTATCTGTTAGTTGCAAAGGCAGCATTTTCAGTTTTCACTGGTGTCTCATCTAGTATCTATTTTTTTCAGCTTTATTTCAGTTAAACTGAAAAAAATTAGTGTATGATTTACTTCAAATTTTTTGTGATTTTCACAAATAATTACAAAGAAATGCAATTACAAACATTTAATTAAACATGAAATTTTTAAAATTAGAAAAACTGAAATAACATTTTCTAGTAAAACATACTCCAATAGTCTTTGTTTTATTTATTTCTAAAGCACAATTTATTTATTTATATTGTTACGATTTTATTTACACCATTTAGCGAGTATTTCAACACAACAACACACTTTGTCTTTGTGTTTTGTGTTGCCAGTACTGTACGTTACCCTCATGCAGGCTGTTATGATCATCGGGCTGTAATGTGTTCAGGCCGCTGTACAAGACATTTAACACCAAATCATTCTCAGTAATTATGAGCAGAACAAATGTAATACACGTTCTCCAGACTGTTATCCTTTCTACAAGAGAGAATATTCTGCTTCGTCAAGAGCCTGAGTGTTAGCAGTGTCTTGTGGGTCTGTTATGTCAGTGTAATACAACGATTAGAGCATGAGCCCCTCAGAGCTGCGGCCGTCTGCAGGGACTCACGACTGATCCAGATGACCTGCCAGATAAAATAAGACTTCCAAATCTGAACATTAGCCTTGAGTGAAATTTAGGTCTAAAAGGAATAGTGCACATTTTATTTGATAGAGCATCACAAAATGGTATGATATATACAGTTTTATTAAACAAGTCTTGGTTCTCTCAGAGTGAAACCTGCCTTGACAACTCGTCCTTGACATAATTTCTGTCATGAGCCGATAGTCGCAAGTCCAGTGTGGTTTTGTTTGCCGCTACAATGACCTTTGCTTTTGTTTATGGTTTCTGCTCTCATACATTAACCAGTGCGTGATCTTCAGAGTGCAGCATGAGGTGACATTTCCTCTTCAGCACGCTAACGTAGCCTCATAATCATCATAACATTTACTTCTGTCAGATTTACATCTGGGACACAATGATTTCCCAACCTTCTCAGCCTCTATATGTTCTGTTTACCTGTTCGCCAAACACACAGAACATACCCGCGGAGGAAATCAATAATCTAACCCAGTGCTGGAGAAATGTTGTTCTGGGAACCTTCTAGCCTTGTACTGAGAGCTCATATTTGATTCTGAGCGATGTTTACCTGTTTAACCACCTGTATTAAGTTGTCAAAACAGAACTTTGACCTCTGTACACTTCAGTTTCCTGCTCAGCAGTTTCTGAAGTGGGCATTGTCCATTTAGTAATAACGTATACCGCTTGCTTTCATCAGATATATAATAAAACGTGCCTTATTGAGGCAAATATTATATCTCAAGGTCACAAAACAAAAGACTCATGCACTCTGATGAAAATTAATTTACAGTGACGTTCTGTCATTTTTTATGCATTAGGAAACGGCCAAGTGGTTTCTGGAGTCATCGTTTTACCAGTTTCTATTTCTGACTCGTGGCCCATCCTTTTACCTTTTAATGGTGTGCTCATGTTGTGGTAGAATTAGTTTAATTATGTTTGTGACTTGTAAAAGCCTGTTTCTAACCTTTTAGAAAGCTCCTATTTCATATACCCACTTTTTTTTTTTTTAAATAAGTGTCTTATGTGCACCAAGCCTGCATTTATTTGACAGAAATACAGTAAAAAGAGTAATACTTATAATATTATTATATAATCAATATTATTACAATTTAAAATAGCTGTTCATTTGAAAATGTTAAGAAGCATTTCTTTATATTATCAGTGTTGAAAGCAGTTGTGCTGCTTAAAATCACACACTTATTTGATGAACAGAAAGTTCAGAAGAACAACATTTATTTGAAATAGAAATATTTTGCAGCTTTAAAAATGTCAGATCAGTGGATCCTTGCTTAATAAAGTTATTAATGAAATGTATATCTTACTGATCCCCAATTTTTGAACAGCGTTCTAAGAAGAGCCAAAATAGAAGGAATGCTTGGATAGGAAAATTGATTATGCATCAAAGTATACTTAGTATGAGCAACAGTTATAGTAACATTTTACTTGGCATACTACTGTATTAACAGTACTTTAGCATGTGGCAAAAGTGGCAAAGACTTACTGCATTAAGCAGTGGATTCTCTTTGCATTGGTTCCTCCATGTAAATGCATAGATCAGACCGGAATTAAATTAGATCTGAAACCAGCAGATGATTCAGACAGTATGTGGTCTTTTTCCTTTGGGCTGTGAGAGAAACACAGTTCAGACAGTACTGAAACTGGCAGCTAGCACCTGTAAATAATAGTGACATTACAGCCTCATAAAAACAGTTGTTCAAATTGGGTAGATGATCTTTGTGGTGTATTTCATGTGTTTCTGAGATGGAAACCCCCCTTTGAGTGTGACATCTTTGCTGTCTTTCTGAATGACAAAAATGGCAGATGGACAAATGCCTAAATGGCAGATGAGTTGAAAATGACTGAAGGAGGAACCGAACGGATTGAATGAGGCATTCATGATGAAAGTGCTTTCCTTTTATAAGGTCTGTTTACTCAAGCAGTTTAATAGAAGCTGGGCTTTGTGTTTCCTGGTTACAGTCGTGGTCTCAAACACACACACACACACACACACACACACGCACAAACAAACACACACACCCTCTGAGATAATGATAGACTGCACAGAGTCACCGTACACACGTGTGACAGCAGCAGTTGTCTTGTGAATGGGACGGAGCTACTTGTGTGGTGACCTTTGACCAGGTTAAGACCAGTGATTATCGGGGCTTGTCCTTCAGTGATGGCTATAAACAGCTTTTACAGGGCTGTGTGCTATTTATACATGTACACACACGTACAGTATTCATCCATTAGTCCTGTTTAAAGAGGGACAATGAGGAAATCCTCTCTTTGTGAGTGTAATCCACTCTCTCTTCGTATACTGACAGGTGCACTGTGGAAATAAAATTGGCTGTATCTAGTACTGTTCATTCTAGTAAATAAATATGTTAAGTATAGCAAGCTATTAAAACTAGAATGGTTAGCTTTAGCTGTGCTGCATTGCACCACAATAGTGTACATTGCTTTGCTGTTAAAGCCTGTAGAGTATATAGAGTGTAGAGTATAAAGTTTAATTGAATTCTGCCACATTTTTCATGAGTTATTCAAAAGTTATAATAGTGTGGTAAAACACTTGCACAGAACATAGATGTGAATGTAAATATACAGTATTATGAATTGCTAACAAATGTATGATTTTGAATTTGTATAAACAATTATTTTACAGTGTTTTTTGGAACATTAGGTTAATTTATAGCAACTTACGACCCAATCCGTTATGTGGTCCGTTTTTAAAAAAACTTACAATATGCATTAAACAAAAAGTTACGTTTAACCAAAGCTACATTTTAGCTAAATTTGTCCTACGTTAAAATGAATGAGTCTATATAAAATATGTAGATTACCTTTCATAAATTTATGATCAGCATGATTTTAATAATTAATGATTTTGGTAACACTTTAGGTAACACTTGTTAACATTTACCTATGACTATTCCTAATCTGCTGCTTATTATTAGTTAGTAAGGTAGTTGTTAAGTATAGGTATAATGTAGGATTAGGGATGTAGAATAAGGTATTAATATGTGCTTAATTAGCACTAATAAATGGCTAATATTCTAGTAACGTGCACGCTAATAAGCAACTAATAGCTAATAAGCAACCATGATTATGCTCAATTATGCTCACCGGTAAATACAGTAAAAACAAAATATTGTGAAATATTATTACAATTTAAAATGACTTATTTCTGTTGTAACATCTTGTAAAATTATCAAACAAAGTTGCACACATCCCACAACCCACACAGGGTTCAGATGCCAGACAAAAATCATATATTACCAAAAGAAAAAAACGTATTGTCTGGACAATAAGTTTTTTCTTTTGGTAACATCTTGTAAAATGTCATTTATTCCTGTGATGCAAAGTTTAGTTTAATTTTTAGCATTTTTACTCCAGCCATCAGTGTCAAAATGATGGCAGGCGTGCAGATAAATCATAAACAATTATTGCATTACCCAAATATTAGTTTTTATTGTATCAGCTATTATTTTATAGTATATAGTAACAGTTTTAGACTTTCAGGAACCCTTTTGTCACAGGGTCCAGGACAGTTTTCCCAGTTGTTGTCCTAACATCTTAATCTCATAAAACAGATATTAATGAATCTAAACCGCCTGCGTCTGTAGACCGTGACACTAGCGGGCTCCATAAATCATCATGGCTGCTTTCTTTTGCCTTGTTGCCGTTTCTCTTTCACCATCTCGTCTGGTTTGTGGGTTCAGAGGGCACTGCAGGACTTGCACACATGAGAGAGCAAGAGGAGATGAGGACAACAGGATGCAAAATTTAGTGTGAGAGAGAAGTAAGAAAACCGAGATAGAGGGGTGAGAAAGAGGAAAATGTGTTAAAGTGAGGGAGAGCGAGAGAGACTGGAAAGTGTTGTGCAGGCCTGTGCCATCTCACTCACAAATACCCGCTTTCCTCACCATGGTAACAGTCCCTATCCGTTCCTCGCAGGAACTCGACTTCCCGCTGTGATGGATTATTTGACTACTGAAATGCACAACTCGGATATTAAACGAGAGAGAATAAAGGCAGAGACCGTCTGCTCATGTGACATTAGGTCAGATAGGATTTAAAATAGTATCTCCTCTTATTTTTAAGCCAATGTTTGTGTACTGGCATGCTGTTGATTGCTACAGAAAATAAGCTTGTATTTTTATTAAAGCAGTATGCATTTCTTGTAAGTTATGCATTGCCTATGTTATTTCCTGTGAATTTGTTGAAGGATATAACTTTGCATGGGTAGCACAGGCTCTCGTCTCATGCTAAAACATGGAGGTTGATATGTAGGTGTTATGCTTATACTTTGAAATAGTAGCTTTGTTCCAGAACCTACTGCACTGCCCACCTAGACTGCATTGTAAGGCATCATATGCACATCCTCAACATGAAGGCTGTAAGGAGTAAGCATCATAATTGTTCGACCTTGTTTCTGACGAATTAATCCAGTATTCATCCAATACTCCAAAATGCATTGCAACACGATCTGCAATAATATACTAAGTTTATATTATTTTATAGTATACTAAAAGGATTGATTTTTTTTTTTCTTTTTCTTTTCTTTTTAAGTCAAACTGTCTTGCCCAACATTATTGTTCAATATGTAGCTATTTTTTTATTTTTTTTAATGCCAGTCTTCTACAGGGATAATGTTATTTTGTTGCCAGACTAAAAGTTAATTCTGGTTCCCTCCACTAAAAGCCAGTAATATTTTCCTTGTAGCTTTTGAATTATTGTAGAATCTATCACCAACAAAAGTTTATGGTTCTTACAGGTTTTTGTCATCAAGATAAATATTTATGAACACAACTGAATTTTTACATACCTTTTGCGAAATGAAAGATGTCAATAATTTTAACAAAACAAGAAGGATCATAAAAATTGCATGTTATTTTTCTTTTATTTAGTCCTGTCCTGAATTTTAACAGATGTTTACATTTACTCCACAAGACAAAATAATAACTCCGTATAACATTCAAAATTTGACATGCCCTTGAATCTTAATACTGGCTCTTAATGCATCAGGTTGAGGCGGATTTATGATTGTTCAGTCATTGTTGGAATGGGGTCAAATATGCAGAAGATGCTGGAAACCAAAGAATGTGCTGGACCTGGAGGATTTTTCTGGAGAAAAGTTGGCAGTTCAGTGGCTCGGGACTCATAAACAGTTGGCCCAAATATAAAGACTCATATATCATCACACAGTATTAAGATTCAAGGGTATGTAAACTTTCGAAAACAAATACGTTTTATGAATTTGGTTATTTTGTCTTGTGGAGTAAATGTAAACATCTGTAAACATCATGTGAATTAGCTTATTCAGGACAGTAGTAGGCTAAATAAAAAATAAGCAATTTTCCTGATCCCATAAAAGGAGTATGTAAACTTTTGAGCAGAACTGTACAATCTCTTGAAGGCTATAAATGAACTATACCATGGTCATGTGACTGCAATGTCACCACCATTAAGCTTCCAATAACTCTTTCAGTTTTTCTTAAAAAAATCTACAACCTTAAAAGTTTGCAAGAATGTGTTACTCACAAAGTGAGTTTGTTGTACCATTTAGTGTGATGCTGTTTAATATCCCTGACAGTCTGTAGTCCCATTTAGCCATTTGTTAGCAACCATTTTTTTAAGACACAAAAAACATGATTTGAGTATTAATGATGTTATAATGACTTCATGTCATAGTATAAAACATTATTTTGAGCTTGTTTTAAACACAGACACTATTTCAGGCAGTTATGTTAAAAACCCATTTATTTTGGGACAATAGGACCAGAAGTTCAAGAATGTTTTAGGCATATTAAAGTATAATGTTTTTATCTTACCAATCATGCTAACATGAAGGCTCTGCCTGCGTAGACAGCAGACAGCAAGATGAGTTTAAATACTTGTCGGCCTGGCTTGTAAATGCATGTTTCATTTGTTTTTACAAATCAAGGGGAGAGGCAGCGTTATTCTCTGTGGAGACTGTCAACATCCCAAGCTTGAGTTACATTTAGCCAGCAGTAGCCTATTTCTTGAAAGAGAGGATAACAGATTTGGAAATGATCACAGGACACAGAATATGCTACATATCTGAAGACAAATTATTATGGCGTGTCAAATGGACAGGATGTCTCGGCCGTGTGATTAGAGTGAGCTCAGTGTTGTGGCTGTAGGTCATACGCCCGGCATTAGCGATGCTTCGCAATAGCCAGTCTCAGATATACACATAACCATTTCTGAAATAAACCCTCAGCGTAGGACTGTTAGTACTAAGTGCTACTCATTTATCAGATACTTAAATCCTACACAAAAGCCACGTCGATTTGACATAAACAAACAAATCAAGTTACTAAATTGTTATACATTAGTCATTCAGGTGTGCATGTTGCAGCAAAATCGTTTCCTTCAGGGTGTGCAATATAAAAAAGCCTACTTAAAGTTAATGTTTAGCGGTTTTAGAAGAAGAACCGCTTAATGGTTTAATTGGGAACTTGACATACATGAGTAGGTGGATGTGACCGACTCGCCCCACACCCTTCCAGCTGGAAAGGGCATCAGGAGCAAGGCAGTGCCGTTCTGTGGCGTGAGCTCTAAATAAACAGGGTGTGCCACCTTTGGCCAGATCTAGACCTCAATAGACATGTGTCTTGCCACTGGATCCCAAATGAATGGGCCTTTTCTTTTCCACACACACACACGCATACACGCATGAACACATTATACTTGTTTTTTTGTTTTTGGAAAACACTCCTTATGGTGTTGTGTTGTCCATATCTCCTAGTGGTCAGTTGTTGTCTTTTTTTTTGTTTTTTTTTTTTGCTGTGGAAGTGAATAGCTCTGTTCTGATGATCTCACAGAGAGGAATTTTTGAGCATGATTTCCTGTTCTGGATGTCTGAGAGTTGCATGGCTTAAACATTGACCACACAAATGGCTGCATTGAGTGGTGATACACTCCAGCCACGTCAATTACAGCGTCACATGTTTCATGAACTCGCGGCGCCAGCTCATCAGATTGCTATTGATCAAGATTTAATTCTGCACGTGGTAATCTGAGTGAAAGGGTTTGTGTGTGGATGTTTCTGAGGAGCGTTGTTCTAGGTCAAGCTCGTTTGTTTTCAGGAATGCTGGAATGTGTATCTGGTTGGTGACTCCTGCTGGAATCTGGTCAGGTCGGGTTGTTAGTCGTCAGGTGTCTCGTGTTGCACCTGATATTATCCACCCGCTAACCTAAAACATTCGGACACACCTTAGATAGATAACTCTATCTAACTGAAAGCATTCCTGTAGCTCAATGACAAGGTCATGGTTTCGTTTCCCAGGGAATGCATGAACTGATAATAATACAGTATACCTGAATGCAAGTCACTTAGTATAAAAGCATCTGCTAAATGCATAAAGGCAAACCTAGCAGTAGATTGCATTTCCTTGAATAATTCTCTTCGTCTAACAATGTCCTTTTTCTTTGTTGTTTTCCTGTTCTCTGAAACCCGTAGAAGGACCCAGACTACCTGAAACTCTGGTTGGAGATCTTCATCGGCTCCTACGAGAGATGTCTGGATGTGGATTTCGAGAAACCACCAACCAGGTAGACTATACTGCAGACCAGCAATGTTCATCCATCAATTTAACCATCCGAGATGCACTTAAACCTTTATTATTAAGTGAATAATTGCTTAAAAGAATGAGATTAAGTTTGCAGTTCCTTGTCACATCTTTTAATTGTTTTGGACTAAAATATGGGCTAAAGTCTTTTGACTGTTAGGATTAAGTGTGGTCCACCTTGGACTTGGGGTTGGGAAAATATGTAGTTTTGTATCCTGAATCACTCCCTTTGTGGAACTATGTGGAGGTTGACCTTCTATATGAATGTGTATAACCATAATGCTTAATATGGCGGGTGTAGTCCCGCCTCCAGTTAAAAGAGCCAATCAATCAAAGAGCAAAATCGTAGCTGTAGAAGTAAAAGTCCTACTTTCAGTTAAAGAGACAAATAATATTTTTATTTACTTAGGAATGCACTAAGGCAATACATTCATATTATATGGTAAGACACATCAGTCTGCAGTATCAAGCAGAAAAACTGGTTGTTTTATACAGCTAACAATAGCTGGAAGTGGATGACATTAGAAGCCAAACTTGTTCAATTTACAAATGGCTGTGCCTGCTCTTATGGGAAAAATAAGGTGGATACATAGTGTTTGTTAACATTCTGAATTATCTTTAATTTCTATATTTTCACTTAACTTAATACATCTTAGTGAAATGTATTGATAATTTAGCTGTTTTCAGTAGTTTTTTTGTTTTATGTTTTGTGATGTTAGTACGTAAAGGTAAACTAAATGAAAATGTAAAGTGTTGCCTTAAAGTTTAAGTAACAAAGTTAAAGTTTTTTGTAGTCGTTTTATTTTAAGGACAATAACTCTTAAGACTGTCTTTGAGTAGCTTGTTGGTGTGTAATACGAGACTAAGCCTAGACAGGAAGTATGCCTTTTTGAACTGCTAACCTCTTTTAAACTTAATAAGCTAAATTTAATGGTTTAATATTAGAGACGCATCACATGATTGTTTTGGTTATGTGTCTGTTTGTGTACATGCGTGTCTGTGGATAATGAGCCGTATTTAACGGATGCCCTGCCATCAAGGTCACGTTCTGATGCAAGTGAGCGGCAATACAGAGGAAATTCAGTCTCTCTTTCTGTGTGTGTGTGTGTGTGTGTGTGTGTGCGTGTGCATGGAAAATTGATGAGGCTAGAACTAGATAAAATTGGGAAATAAGAGTTACAGAGGCTGATGGACAGAAAGAGAGAGAGAAAGAGGGAGAGTGTTGAAGGATTTATGCAGCGGTAGTGCAGAGTATGTGGCATGAGAAAATCACTCTTGCTTTCCCAGCTGTGGTCATGTGATCATGAAGTGCTTAGGCTGTCAGATGACATTACGTAACGTGGAGCGAGAGGAGAGCCAGGAACCCACAGATGGAGAGGGAGATGGGATTGTAATGGGTTTATTCGTCTCTCTCTCTCTCCTTTACAGCTGTGCTGTTCTTCTCACACAGATCCGCTTCATTACTGTACAGTTCTCTCACTCTTTTAGATGCTGGAAAAACAGACTTGTATTGCAGAGTATTTGCCTTCATCGAGGTGCTGTAAAGGAGTAATTCACGCAAAAATTACATTTTTGTCATTAATTATGCCTTCAAACCGTATGCTGGTCTTCATTTTCAATGCAATTTGTCCCCAGGGGATTCAAGCATCACAAAAGCTCCATCATAATCAATCAAATAGATCGTTTTAAAATGGTTTTGCATTTATAATTGAGCTATGTTGAAAGAGGATCGTTTAATAGATTCTCATCTTGATGAACTGATATTGATTCCAAGAATTGATCTTTTAGCCTGTGCTGTTTTCAGTGCATGTACAAAATGTGTCTAGAAAAGCAGTCTTTTGCTGAATTTATGCAATGTATTACATATATTAATTTTACTTTACCCTTTCTTCCATATTTCATGCATGTTTAAACAAATCCATCCTGAAAACAAGTTTTTGTGACAGCCGCCATTTAGTTGTTTATATTTTAAACAACAATCTAGAGTAGAAACGTAATTATAACTTTCAATAATGCTTTTATAACCAATTGAAATTGGAATTGAATCAAATTTGAATTGAAGTTTGTTAATTGAATTGCAGGCTTTTTAATTGAATTGCAAGTTTGTGAATTGCATTCCAGATTTCTCAATTGAACTGCAAGCTTTTTATTTGAATTACCAGCTTTTAAGTGAATTGCAGATTTGTTAAATTGAACTGCAAGCATTTTAATTGAATTACAAATTTGTGATTTGAATTGCGAGATTGAATTTGGAATGAAATCGCAAAATGTGAATTGTGAAGTGAATGACAAGTTTGTGAATCTTGAATCAAATTGAATTGTAAAATTTGTGTCAGTACCCGGCCCTAATTTGTGTTGATTGATATGTGTGCTGCAGGTTGGAGGAGACGCCGCCCGTCATGACGCTGTTACCTGATAACATCCTGCAGGTGTTGCGTCTGCAGCTGCTGCAGTGTGTGCAAAAAGCGTCTGAGGGACTGGAGCCCGAGCAGCAGACGTTGGCCCTCCTGCTCCTCAAGTTCCTCATCGTCATCTGCAGGTCAGACTCTGAAGGCTTGATGGCTAAGAAAAAACAGATTGCAGAAACAGATCAGTATTCATGCTAAGTGCACAAACTTACTGAAGTGAAAGAGTCATTTGAACTGTTTGCATATAGAGTCTCTTGTGAAAATATGAAGTGCGCTGAATCTCAGTAAAAACAGAAACTGGACACCTGTGATCCTGCTGAATGTTTCATGAGTTCTCCGAGCACCTGCTGCTGAGGGTTCATGCGTGGTTTCCACTTTCAGCAACACATCGAGACTTTTAAGGGTCCGACAGTGTTATTGCTCGAATGGCAGCTGCGACTCATATGTACACACACACTTAATGAGGACATCCCATAGACTACTTTTATTTTATATATTAAATATAATGTTAGTTTTAGATGGTTACAGTTTTTAGATGTAAAGCAGACATTTGTTTAGACATGCACTACCATTCAAAACTTTGAGGTCAGTAATATTTTAGAAATTGTTTTATTCAGCACAGTTTTATTCAAGGATTCATTAAATCGATCAAAAGTGACAGTGCAAACTTTTCTAAATAATAATACAAAAAATATAGTATTGAAATAAATGCTCTTCTTTAGAACTTTCTATTCAAACTATAGAGAAAAATCACGTTTTTCCACAAAAGTATTAAGCAGCACAACTGTTTTCAGCATTTATAATCAGAAATGTTTCCAGAGCAGCTAAGCAGCATATTAGAATGATTTCTGAAGGATCATGTGTCTCTAAAGACTGTAATGTGGATTATTCAGCTTTGATCATAGGATGAAATTACAGATTACAATAGTAAAATGCTGTTTGAAATTGTTGTAATATTTCACAATATGATTATTTTTAATCACATTAATGCAGCCTTGGTGAGCATAAGAGTTTTTTTTGCAAAAATGACCCTAGACTTTTGAACATTAGAGCAGCTCCTGGGGCAGTTTTGTCTTCTTCAGTAAAAGTATATATTTGACACGCATGTCCGGTCAGTGAGATGTGTCCTCTGTAGCGTCAGCTGGATGTCCTGCTTCAGCAGCAGTCAGTGTGTGATTTATGATCATAAGGGTGGCAGGGGAATCTCTCTGACAGCTAGAACTAATGGCCCTGTCATACGGCAGTCTGTCCAATACAGCTTAACACACACACACACACACACACACTGACAGCTGTGTGATTTGTCTGACAGGAACCTGTCAAATGTGGAAGAGATCGGCGCCTGTTCCTACATAAACCACATCATCACCATGACAACACTTTACATCCAACAGGTCTGAAACTTGCTTCAAAATCAGTTTTTCTGTTCATCCGTTTATTTTTACTTTCTGCCGCTATTTTTTAGTGGTGGTTCCACTTCCTTTTCTTTTCCTTTTCCCTCTTCCCTATCTTCCCTATTCTTTCCTCTTCATTTTCCAATGAATGCCTTAACTTTTCTTTTTCCATGCCCCATCCTCTATTATTTCTTGTCTCTTCTTCTTCTTTTTTTTCTTTTTTTTAACCTTTTCCTTTCTTTTTCTTTCCCTTTTTTTTCACATTCCTCTTATGCTTGCTTTTTTCTGTTTTCCTCTTCTCTTTTCTTTTTTCACGTTCTCTCTTCTTTCTTGAGGAAGACAAGAAGAAAAGGACGTGGAAAATAAAATATTAAGGAAGAGGGAAAAAACAAGAAAATAAAGAGGGGAAAAAATGTAAAGCATTTGGACTTTTCCTCCATTTGCTCTCCGTTTTCCTTTTCCTTTCCTGTTCCTTCTCCCTGTTCTCCTTTTCCACTTCCTCTTTATTTTGCTGTCATTTATTCTTTTTTTACATTTCCTTTTCCACACTTTCCTCTAGTCATTCTCTTTCTTTTCCTGTCATTTCTTCTTCCTTTCGATTTTTCCATTCTTTTGACAGGAAAATAAGGAGGAAATATAAAAGCATTTTCCTTTTCCATTTCTTCTCTTTTTTCCCATTTTCCTGTCCATTCTGCTTCCTTTTCTCTTCATCTTTATTTTACTTCCATTTCCCGTTCCTTTGTTTTTCTTCTCTTTTCCTCTTTATTTTCCTTTCTCTGTATTTCTCTTTTTTTTCTTTTTCCGTTTAATTATTAATATTATTATTATTATAGTTTTCCCTTCTTCTATCCTTTCTTATCGTTCTTTCTTCCTTTTCCTATTTTAATCTTTCTCTTCATTTTCTTTCTGTCTGTTTAGCTGAAGAGTAAGACGAAAGAGAAGGAGCTGGCTGATCAGACACAAGCTGAGGAGTTTGTCCGTCATGCTTTGGCCTTTTGTGAGAGTCTGTATGATCCCTATCACAACTGGAGGCATCGCATTCACGGGTGAGATATGCAACCAATGCTACAGCTGAAGCTTTTCAGAAATACACTTTCACCCGATTGTCTAGCGGGTAACATTTCTTGCATGCAAAAAATGCATTGTGTGTAAACATCACACCTGTCAAATGCCGGTCATGCTTCAGTGAGAGGACATCACGGCCTCATTTGTTAATCACTTTGTACGAGCATGTACTAATCCAGACGTTTCCTCATGCACACTGAATAGGGCATTCTTGGGCTGCTAATCTGTAGAATAAACCGCTGTTGTTTGGAGAGCTGCTCTGTTTAAAATAGCGGTGCAATGTTAAATCAAACCATTTACTGAAAAAGTAAATCATTTACTTACTTAATAAATACTCCTGGTCTTCTTGTGAATGATTCGTCAGTGAGTGTTATTTTAAAGAGAAAATGTTTGTTTTCATAATCTTTTATCGAAAAGATAAATCTTTTATCATGTTTTAGCTTTTTATCTCTGAAATAACTTTGCAGTGCAGTGGAAGGCTTTGTAAATGTTGCTTTAGTTTTTCGGCACCACAAAAATAACCGGCCAGTGGAGAAGCTGTATGTGAAGGTTTATGTTAAGTTATGGTATAGGTGTTGCTAACCCAAAGCGCTCAGTCTAGTGCAGTTCCCTGACATTGAGTAACATGAGCTGCACAGAAACACACTGTTAAATGAATTCATATACAGTGAAAAACACAGCTGTGTTTGACAAATAAACTTGTTCTACAAGTTCTGTGAAGAGCTGTTCATCATTGCAGTCAGTGTGTGTGTGTGTGCACGCATTAGAGGTTATTCAAGGGCAGGTAACATGGCTGAAGAAAATAACCTGGGCTTAATAACATATTAGGGAAAAAAGGCTCCTCAGTAGATTTGTTTTTCAATGTTATCTAATAATTTATTTTTTATTATTTGAGTGAATATATTATGGCAAAAGCATTCACTAGCATTCACCCCCCAACTGGAGGCATTGATGCAAATAATTATGTTATAAAAATAATTACAAAATTAAAATGTAAGAGTTCTGGGGAGTATAAAATTAAATATAAAATAAAATAGTTAGTATATTGAGTCGAATGGGTTTGACTGACAAAGTTTGGGAAACACTGCTCTATGGCATGATCCGGGATTGTTAGTTATTGTATTGAAGTGTGAGTAATGGGTCTGTTTATGTGGTTTATTTGCTCTTACAGACAGCAGCTCAGTACTGTGGAGAGAAGCAGACAGAAGTTTAAAGCTGCACCACTCACTGTAGAGTTTGTGCCCTTCTTCTACCGTAAGTCTCTCTCTTTCTCTCTGTGGATGAACCCTGTGGGGCATGTGGTGTGTTTATTTACTGATCAAATCTGCTGTTTATCATTTGGCCTTCAGCGATGGCACATAACCAGCGTGTTCTAAACAAAGCAGCCTCAGTGTTCCTGTGGTTAGAAACACTGCTTATCTGCGTGTTAATCGGTGAAGCCAGAGACATGAAGTGTCACTCTGTTTCTGAGTATACCTGCGCATTAATAATTACACGTAACACTGAGAAGCTGATGGAAAAAAAAAAATGAAAACCTCTGGGAAGAGTTATAGGAAGAATGCAAGAAAATAATCCAGCATGTTTTGTTGCCATGTTATTTACATAAACAACAGACACCTCTTCATTCATTCATTTGTGTGTGTGTGTTTCAGAATGTTTTCAGGAGAGTGAGCATCTGAAGGACAGTCTCAAATGTTGCCTTTTGCACTTGTTTGGAGCCATTGTTGCAGGTGGACAGGTGAGATCACGCCACAGCAGCAAAAGAATAGCGCTGAGGCTTTAGATAAAATGTTGTGTTAACTGGTGAAGTTACATTTCCTCCAATCGCACTTCAGTATGCAAATAACTGCAATAAATGCCAACTGCAATGTACATTTAAAAAATACAATTCTCTTTGCAGATGTTAGCAAGAAAGAAGACAAATTGCAATTTAGTATGCAATTAAACGTACAAAAGCAATTGCAATTCGGTATGCAGATAATTGCAAGAAAGAGATCCAATCACAATTTAGTATGCAATTAAATACATAAAAGAAAACTAATTGCAATTCTTCATACAAACATTTGCAAGAATAAATCAGGAGTTAGTATGCAAATAACTGCAAGAAAGAAGGCAAGTCACAATTTAATGTACAAATATATGCATGAAAGAAGACCTCTTGCAATTTGGTGTATAAATAACTGCAAGAAAGAAGTCAAAGAAGTCCAGATGTAATGCAGTATGCAAATAAATAAACAAAAGAAGAGCAGTTGCAGTTCAGCATGCAAATTAATGCAAGAGTAAAAAACAAATATGCATATATGTCAGATATGACATGACTGTTACATGCTAAACATTTATGTAAATCATTTTAGATCTTACTTTTGTATATATCTTTAAGTTTGTAAAATCATTCACAAACATCTGAGTGGAATCTGTATGTGATTTAGGCTCAAGATGATGTTCTTCACTTTTCTTTTTAACATGTGGTCTTCTCTCTGAACAGCGTAACGCCCTGCTGGCCATCTCTCCGGCCACGATGGAGGTGCTGCTGGGAGTGTTGGGTGCTGGTGAGTGTCTGAGCAGAGGTGGAGATGGAGAGGACTGGGATAGCGAGGCTCCTAACAGGAAGGCGTTGTTGACTCTGGGTTGTTTGAGGGAGGTGGTGCACCGACTCCTGGCCAGCAGCTCCGATCAGAGACAGGTGGAGATCAGCTCAGTGCTGGAGAGCTACTTCAAACTGCTCAACTCAGACCCCGCCGCCACAGCGCAGGTCAAAGGTTGCCCGTCGCCGCCCCGCTCTCGGCACTGGGAGAGTCGATTTGTGGCGTTACAGGTGAACATGCTCGGTGAGTAGATCAGTCACTTGTGTCGTGTTCGCTCATCTTGACCACTTCTCTCTTCTGAATCCTGTTTTCTGTTTCACTCAGAAACCATTCAGGACATGTTTGAGTGCAGCGACCGCCCCGTTCTGCAGGCCATCTTCCTCAACAGTAACTGCTTTGAGCATCTGACCCGACTCCTGCAGAACAGCAAGGTGAGCTCCTCTACATTTCCTGACCATCATGCATTTGGGTTTATTCAGTTCTGAGCTCAACGATGACTTTGTCTGGTCCCTTTGTTTTGGGAACATTCAGAGAAATTATTCTTTCAGAAAAATCTTCAAAGAAAGTCTTCTAAGCCTCTCTCTGAGATGAATTAATATTTGACTGACAGGGGAAAAAAGCATTTGAAAAAGAAAAAGATTTTTATGTCTTTTGAGGGAATGAATGCGCTATTCTTCCCATAAACCATTGTGAATATTTTAAGAAGACACAAAAACACAGAGAATAAT
Source organism: Enteromius mattozi (assembly GCA_032359235.1). Classification (NCBI taxonomy): domain Eukaryota; kingdom Metazoa; phylum Chordata; class Actinopteri; order Cypriniformes; family Cyprinidae; genus Enteromius; species Enteromius mattozi. The sequence continues at coordinate 2,368,274 of JAUMHE010000051.1, forward strand.
GTATTTACTTATCAGACAACACCACAATGCTGGAATTTAAAAAAGAAAATTAATACTTTTATTCAACAAAGATGCATTAAATTGATCAAAAGTGACTGTAAAGACATTTATAATGTTACAAAAGATTGCTGTTTCAATTAATGCTGTTCTTTTGAATTTTTTTATCAATCAGAAGATCCTGAAATAATCCATTGTGACCGATTTAAATTTGTCACTCTGTTGACACACTGTGACTTTTGCAGAATGTTAATGACCTATTGCCCTAAACTCTGTAAAGTTCGACAGGAATATCTTTTTGTTTTAGATCCGGTCAGAGTCTAAAGACTCATTTATTGTGGTTTACACACGTGGACAATATTGTTGGTACCCTTCGGTCAATGAAAGAAAACTCACAATGGTCACAGAAATAACTTTAATCTGACAAAAGTAATAATAAATAAAAATTCTATGAATGTTAACCAATGAAAGTCAGACATTGCTTTTCTACCATGCTTCAAGGGAATTATTTAAAAAAATAAACTCATGGAACAGGCCTAGACAAAAATGATGGTGCCCCTAGAAAAGACTGAAAATAATGTGACCAAAGGGACATGTTAATTCAAGGTGTGTCCACTAATTAGCATTACAGGTGTCTACAATCTTGTAATCAGTCTGTGGGCCTATATATTGGGCTCCAGGTAGTCACTGTGTTGTTTGGTGACATGGTGTGTACCACACTCAACATGGACCAGAGGAAGCGAAGGAAAGAGTTGTCTCAGGAGATTGGAAAGAAAACTATAGACAAGCATGTTAAAGGTAAAGGCTATAAGACCATCTCCAAGCAGCTAGATGTAGAATTTTTTCTTATTATTACTTTTGTCAGATTAAAGTTATTTTTGTGACCGTTGTGAGTTTTTCTTTCATTGACCGAAGGGTACCAACAATTTTGAATTAAAATGGACCCAATACTTGTATGTGGTATATTATTTAGTCTTCTTAGAGCATTACAAAATATATGTGAACAGCAGACAGCTGCTAGGATATTTTGTTTCCTGTCTCTCTATAAGAGCTTTTGGTCACTAAACAGTGGTGGGTAGCAACACAGTCATTAAAATACACAATTTTAGGACAAGCAGACTGGAAAATGTCAACACCAACATAAAATGGCTCTGAGTGGTCCCTCGCTGCTATGCAAATCCATGCAAATGAGCAGAGTAGGAATTTCATTCTGCAACAATCACATTCAGCGTGCAATTTTTACCTACTGAATGAGACTGGATTGCAGGGGCAGTGGTCAAATATGGAATTAAATGTCCTTGCGCAATCACAGAGGGCAGCAATTGACCAATCAGTGTCAAGTATTAGTAATAATAATAAAACAAATTCTAAATTTTGTGGTAAGGTTATATCTAGGATTGCAGTCTGATACAATTTATTTAGTAGTTAATTTCACAGTGGTTACTACAAATGTAAAAATAACCAAAAATTTATTGAATACTGAAAATACATTTTATTTTTACATTCAAGTTAATCTATAATATATGTGTATATGTATCGCTCTTTTGCGTCTTACTGACTGACTGGGTCTGCTATGGCAGCCTAATCTCATGGCAATTCGTACATATTTTAAGAGGTGGCTAATTCGTACAAATTACGTGTTGCCAGTTCGTATGTATTACCTACACCTAACTCAGCCCTAAAACCTACCAGTCACTGGGGCTTAAACAAATCTTACAAAATCATGTGAGTTAAAGTGAGGTTGTACAAATTAGCCACCTCGTAAATTACGTACAAATTGGTCATAAGACTGTGTTGGATACGGTAACTATATTTTTACTCCTAACTTTTGCTGTGGCAGTCAGCAGAACACATCAGTGTCAAAATAATGCCAACACACTGTGACGGCCCTATCAGAGGCGAGATTGGACCACATGGTCACTTCGCCTCAGGGCAATACTGATGGAGGAGAGAGAGAGAGGAAGAGGAATTGCTCTGGTTTTAAACAGATTCATCAGGATGGTAATATGAATCTGGTTGTGCTCCAGACTCAAATCCCAGACTCTCAGAGAGCTCAGCAGAGCATGTAGAGAGATGAAGGCCAGCTGGACTGGGTCACGCTTTCAGGATCCCAATGCAATTTGCTCAGACCTCTCAGCATGACGCCTGTTCACGTTTCAACAAGTGCCCCTTTTGATTCGATTCATGAAGCAAAGGCTGAAATAATTGCCTTATTAAAAGAATAGTTCATCCCAAAACGGAAACCCTGCCATGGTCTTCTTTCATGCCATTGCAAATCCTTTTTTTGTCATTTTATTTAAAATCTACCCCTCTTTAAGAGTCAGTGTCTGCAGTAATGTTATTGAGTACTGGTATTGTTGTTTTTGGCGTATTGAAAAGAGCAACCTGAACAATCTGTAGCATATCTTCATTTGTGTTCAACAGAAGACATACTCCAGTACTAGCAGAGAACATGCAGGTTTTTTGTCAGCATGTTGACTCCAGCAACAGGAAGCAGATTACAGTTGACGGGTTTATCGCTCACGGTCAGTCAAGAGTTATCGAGGAATCTCGTACACAGCAGGCAAAAGGCTTCCCACCAGATATTCTTATCAGATGCATGTAAATGTGCTCTCCAGGATCAGACTCCTTCTTCATGTCGCCCACCACCTGTATCACTGAGACTGCAGGCCAGAACAGACACACTGTAGCGTTTGGCGTTTAACAGATTAAAGTCTCTTAGCAGTGAAATTATCACCCACCGATGTCTTACTTTCAATAATACTTGACAATACAAATCTATGCAGATTTGTCCGTGTTTGATATCAAGGCACTTGTAATAGAATACTGTACATTGAGTCTAATGCTGTATGATGCATTCTGACTTATGCTAACTGCTAAAGAGTTAAATTTTTATTCTAAAAATCACCAAAGTCCCAAAAAATAAATTGGACGGATGACAGAGTATTTCTATGCCAAATATGCTCCTTCAGGGTTTGGCCCTGTATAATGTTATATAGGGTAAAAATTCCTTATATGGGCACTTTTGTAGAAAGACTTCTTTGATTTAGCTGTGACGAGCTAATTATCTGAATGAGAGAGACAGATAAAGAGAGAGAGAGAAAGAGCAAAGCGTGTGCAAAGCGTGAGGAATAGGATTGAGAGCAGCTGATTTAGAACATTGATTTTTAAATTTGTGAGTCGTTAGAAGACAGAATTGTGATTCATATATGACTAGTGTAGCAAAATTAGCTCAAATACAAATAAATCAAATCAGAATCATTTAAGATTCTATAGGGAATTTGAACAGAATCACTGTTTTACGGCGGATCACTGAGTCG
>JAUMHE010000051.1:2373014-2405798 GCA_032359235.1 Enteromius mattozi
CAATATAAATAAGTATTAATCAATCTTACAATATGTAATGTATAATTAACACTCCATTTGTAATATACATTTTCATAATAATGAATATATTACAAAGTACTAATATAACAAATAATGATAAATAAAAAAATCCCAAATAATAATGAAAAATAACAAACATTTTTGAAATTAAACTTAATTAAAATTACATTGCATTTGCGCTGTGATCTGACAACAGTGTCATATCCAAATAAACTGACACCATAAGTGACCAGCCCTGTTTCATAAGCCATTCAATGCTTCCTCGTTTCAGAAGTAGAACAAATATCAGTTGATTTCTTCACGTAAAGTGCTGTGAAGCTTGTAGAAGCTTGTAATGGAGTGGTCTAAAGTTTATTTACTCAGTCATACTTTCAGTAATCATCTCATTTGATATATTTTGCTTTGCTTGTTTCCCTCCCGTTCCCCTTCGCCTGTCCTCTGGTGGTTTGGTAACAGGGTTGGAATGCTGTGACTTCAGCAGCCTGGAGATTATCGGTGTGCTCTGTATAGAAGTACCTCCTTGATTTCATGTCTTATTCTGTTCATTGCTGCGTCACTCTCCAGCCAGTCTTTGTCGTATTCTTATACCTAATGAACTAGCCAATCGCAATGGCAGATTGAACGTCATGTGATTTTTGCAATCAGCCAATCAGGAGTTTCATGACACGACGTGGCTGGACAGATTTTCTGGGTTGTGGAGGGGATACTTTGTCAGTGGATGTATATGAATTGTGTGTATTGGTTGGTGTTGGTGTTGGGGAGTTTATAGTTTCAGATCTGAGCACTGATGGTCTTATATCATCTATATATCAGAGCCTCAGAACTCAAACAATTTCACAAAGATAATCAACATCTTTAAATTTTCACCCACAGTGTCTGATTCTATTCCTGCCTGTTCATGTCAGCATGGTTCTGTTGAAGCATTTTTGCCATTCGTCATGGCTTTTCACTCATCATTTGCATGGCAAAGTGAACAGATAAGGCAGGAATAGAACAGGCCTCGTGCTCTACGGAGTCTGCAGCCATTGGCTGGATCTCTTGATTGACTGTGTTTTCCTCCAATCAGGTGTTCCAAGGGAGGCTCGACTCTCTTGCCGTGGCAACGATCAAAACTCTCACGACAGTGATGCACAAGTCACCGGCTGCAAAGGTTTGTTATAATCAATTGATCCATCATTACACTTTGTGTACAGGATTCCTGACTCGACTGGGCCTGAACAAAGAGAAGTTTTATTGTAGAATTCTAAAAAAAGAAACGTATACCTTACCATTCAAAAATTCACTACATTTTCTTAAATGTTTTAGTCTGTTCTGCTAGCCAAGGCTGCATTAATTTGATTAAAATGCAATAAAAACAAAATTGTTGTCAAATATTACAGTTTAAAGTAACTTCTATTGTAATATATCTTGAAGTGGTGTTGTTATACATACTTCATAAAGGTAAATTATAACAGTCTGATGAGTTCCAATGCTAATTCTTTTAGTACATGAGGAATAGGGATAGAGCTCTTGAACAAGTCATTAAGCAATTTATAGTAAATAAAACAGCCTCCTTCCTTTGTAGGAAGTGTTTAAGGAGCGGATTGGCTACATTCACCTCTATGAGGTGTTGGTGTCACTGGGTCAGCCGTCCAGACACCTGCTGAAGGAACTCATGAACATGGTAAGTTGAACACTTCCTGTCATGCCCTTTTTTCTAAATAGCTAGAAATGAAGTCAAAATTGTTGGTTTACGTCCCTCATTTACATCCCTGACTTTATTTCTCGCAATTCTGACTTAATATCTCGCAGTTGTGAGTTTATATGATGCAATTCTGAGATGTAAACTGAAGAAGGTCAGAATTGTAAGAGAAAAAGTCACAACTACCTTTTCTATTTTTATTCAGTGGTGGAAAAGGGCTTCCATAAATATGAGACAAATTGAAATTTTGCTCTAAAAAAGTGTCATTACTCCTCTTGAGCCAGCTCAGTGTGGAGTCACTTGAATTCAGTAACTGTTGATGTTTGATTCAGCTATAGAGAAAACAATCAGGAGGCTTAAGGCCCATTCACACCAAGAACGATAAGGATAAAGATATAGTTTTAAAAATCGTTCTCAATGTTAAAGAATAGCAGCATCCACACCACAACTAAAACGATAAATGCACAGAGAAACAATATCGTTGGAATCATTTTCAGATTGATTTTTTCCAGCTGATGAACGATAGAAACATTGACAACCAATCAGAATTAATCCTGCTATCACGCGCTTGCTTAAGCTTGAGCTTATAATGGACAGACAACGTCGTTTTCTGGTGTGGACGCAAATATAGTTATTGTTATCTTTACAGTTATCGTGCTTTTACACTTAGTATTCACATCTGTCCTGAGTGATCTGACAACCTTTAAATGCTCCCTAAGTGGGCAGCTGACTATGTTTGGAACAGAGCAGTCTCACTTTCTCTCTTCCTGCAGGCTGTTGAGGGCGAACATTCGTCCGTGGGTCTCCTGGGCATCAGTAACGTGGACCCTCTCCTGCTCCTGATCCAGTGGCTTCCAGAGCTGGACTCTGCCGAGCTGCAGATCTTCACCGCCGACTGGCTCTGGCGCATCTGCGGTCTAAACCGGCGCACGCGAGCCACCTGCGTCAACTCCTGCATGACTGCCAGAGTGCTGTCGGCTCTGGAGAGACACGAGCGGCTGCACCGGGCCTGTGCCGAGAGTCTGGTTGGCCTGCTGGGATCTTTAGGCAGCCAGTCGCTGAGTTCCTCTGAGCTCCAGCATCTGCTGAGACTCCTGCGTCAGGACGAGCCGGGCCGTGCTCACCCGTATGTGGGCCCCGTGCTGCGGGCGCTCCTGGGGATGGTGCGCAAACAGGGTCTGGAGAGTGCCATGCAGTACTTTGATCTGTCGCCGCCCATGGCTGGCATCGCCGTGCCGACCATCCTCCGTTGGCCAGGCTCCGCCTTCAGCTTCTTTGGTTGGCTATCTTTGGACCAAGATCAGCTGGGCCCGCCCAGTAAAGGAGAGAAGAGGAAGCAGCTGTATAGGTGAGAACGGAAATAAAAGAGATCGGTGTGATGGTGTTTCTTGGTGGGAAAGGAAGAAGGAAAAAAAAGTTTTTCAGACTTTTATACTATTTTTGTCAGTATTTATTTGAATACACTACTGTTCGTTCATTTTTTAAATATAGTAAGCACAGTAATATTATGACATTATTATAATTTAAAATTCCTGTTTTCTATATGATTATATTTTAAAATGTAATTTATTATTGTGATCAAAACTGAATTTTCAGGATCATTATTTACTGTACTTAGTCTTCAGTGTCACATGAGCCTTCAGAAATCATTGTAATGTTGATTTGTTGCTGAGAAAATATTATTATTTTCAGTAATTTATTTTTTGTGAAAATCATAATACATATAAATGCAATATTTAATATTTAAAAAAATATTACATATTACATTAAAAAGAAATATTGTGTCTTTACCATCACTTTAATGTAGTGTAGCCTTTTCGAATCAAACTATCAATTTACTGTCTCCAAACTTTTGATGGTAGTATTTTAGCACCAAGATATGTGTTGTCTTTCTTTCTTGCTTGCTTTTCTTTTTTTTTTTTTTTTTTTGTTAATCCAATTTTTTTTTTAATAATTCAAGTAAATTTTGGGGAAAAAAGTAAAAATACATTTTTTTTTTTTTTATGATTGTTCCTGTGTTTTGTGTGCAACCTTTTTTAGTTATTTTTCTGTTTGAGTATTCGGCATCTTTTGTATTAGGTTGTTGCATTACATCTTGCTGTTACTTGTTTTTTTTTTTTATCTTCTTGTTGATTTATGCTTTTAGTTGGAAAATTTGGGAAAAAAATCTGTTTAAAATTTGCTGTCTCCAGTGTGTGTGCGCGCGTCCCTTGTAATTGTAGTATGTCAGTTATCTTTACTATGATATCTATGATGGTTGATTTATTGTTTTATGTGTAGTTTCTTCACCCCGGGTGGCACCGGGTTCGAGGCCTTCATCAGTTCATCCGGAGTGCTTGTGGTTGCCGTGTGCACAAAGAAAGAATACGTCACTGTCATGCTGCCTGACTACTGCTTCTGTGATTCACTCTGGGTGAGTCACATGACCAAAGAAGTGTTTGTACTTGTAATTGTATTTATATATCCTGGATGAATTGATGTCTGGTTTGTATTTGACCTTCAGCACAGTATTGGTGTGGTTCATGTGCCGGGGAAGAGGCCATTTGGCCAGAGCTTGGTCTACATCTTTGTGGATGGACAGCAGAAACTATCAGCACCTTTAAAATACCCAACCATGACTGAGGTGAGAGAAAAAAACTCTTATTTTGAAAACCCACCTAAAATTCTCTGTGTCAGTTCGTTTTAGTCTTTTATTGTGTGTATCTCTCCCTCAGGCCTTCACGTCATGCTGTATTGGTTCAGCGGGTCACCGCACCACAACGCCTCCTCCCTCTCAGATCCCAGATCCTCCGTTTTCTGGAGGCAATCCTTCTGGACGCTCGTCCTTTGGCGCTATCCTCCCGGGCTGGGGTGGCCTGCTGGGGACCAAACCTGAGTCCGTCACCAAACTGATTTCTGCCGGGACTCAGGATAGCGAGTGGGGCAGTCCCACCTCATTGCAAGGGCAGCTGGGAAGTGTGACGGTCTTCCACGAGCCCCTCCAAGCCAGTCACATCAAAGCCCTCTGTTGCGCTGGACCAAACTGTATTTCTCCCTTTAAAAGTCAAGAGGCTGAACTCGGAGACCTGGCGCCCAAACTTCTGCTACACTATTCTCCAAAGGTGAGCTGTCTGTATAGGTCCTTGTAAACTAGGGCTGAGCTATAGAAAATGATGCACAGTAAAATATATGTTAGATTTACCTTAATGGTTTTATTTATATATATATATATAATATATATATATATATATATATAATATAAATTAGTGCTGTCAATTAATCTCATCCAAAATAAACGTTTTTGTTTACATAATATATGTATGTGGACTGCGTACATTTATTATTTTATAAATATAAATGCACACACATACAGTAAATATTTAGAAAATATTTGCATGCATATACATTTATATATTTATATTTATAAATATTTGTATTTTCAGCATATTACAATGATTTAAAATCCGCATGTTAGACTGATTTATGAGGGGTCATGTGACACTGAAGACTGGAGTAATGATGCTGAAAATTCAGCTTTGCATCACAGAAATAAATTACATTTAAAAATATATTCAAACAGAAAATAATGATTTTTAATTGTAGTAATATTTCACGATATTTTCCCTTTTTAATGTATTTTTGGTCAAATAAATTTAGCCTTGGTGAGCAGAAGAGATGTCCTTTAAAATATTTTACCGACCCCTTTTAAACGGTATTGTATGTAAATGATTAAGGCATGCTAAAAACATTGATGTCTGTTAGTTTGATTAAGAATCAACTGCTGAGACACACTAGTGGCCGAAATTAACAATAAACACTCATTTATGTATTTGCTCAGTAACTTAAAAAATGTAAATTACCCCAGTTTACGAAATAACTTCTTTTAACATGTACATGACTAATCATTGTTCTTTTGCATATACAGGCATGTAGGAATCCAATTTGTCTGGATTTGTCCCCTAATATGCTGCACGGTCGCCTGACAGGAAATAAAGTGGTCAACTGGGATATCAAAGTATGTTTGTAGTTTCCCTTGCTTTGAATTTTGCTTTTCATCCAATTCTGTTGTAATATGTCCACGTGTGTTTACTGGACCTCTCCTTCTACTTAAACACATGCTCACACTATCTCTGGTCTTCTGTAGGATATGATCAACTGTGTTGGAGGGCTTCCTGTGTTGCTTCCAGTCTTGGAACAGTTGACTTTGTTAACCCCTGATTTGGTTCACGTGGACCCCTCGGGGTCAGAGTTCATCACCCCTGACTCAGCCACACCCGCTGAAGGAGACTGGGTCATACTGCCCTCGAACAGAGCGTCAGGTGAACACATGCTCTTAATTAAAAGTAGTAAAACCTTATATAATAATGCTAAAATAAAATATAAAAATTAGATGAAAAACTTAGAATAGAGATGAGAACATCACAATTAGAAATTAGATTTCTTATTTTATTTTATTTAAATTGAATTACTAAAAGGTTTCTTTACTAAAGTTATTAAAACTGATATAAATATAAATTTAAAGTGAAACAGAAATATAAAAATAGTAAAAATGACGAAAGCACATAACAAAATTATTAAAATAAAAAGTGAAAATATAAAAAGTAAAAGATCTTTTGCATTGCCTGCTCCTTTTCTGTATTTATGATAAATATGACTGTTAAAATTGTTAGCATGAATAGATATATAGATGAAATAAAATTATGTGTGTGTTAACGTTAGTAAAACGTAAATGTAATTGAAGTAGAAATATAATAAAAAAGACAAAAGCACAAAAAATTAGTGATCTTTTGCATCTTAAAGATGTCACTACCTGACTCTTTTCTGTATTTTTGATTAATGCACCTTAATAATGTTGAAATATTATGTTTGTGGACATTTATTATTCAGAGGCCAGACTAGAGAAGAATCTCGTGGCGACGTTCTTGCTGGTGATCAAGCATTTCCTTCACAGACATCCCATAAACCAGGAAACCCTTCAGCACTCACATGCTGTGGCCACGTTAGGAGCTCTGCTGCAGAAGGTACCCACGGTTCTCTTTCCTTTGGTTCCACAGTGTTTCCCTGTGCATGTCTTCATTCGCTGTCGGTGTATGTGTGTGTGTGTGTGTGTGCAGCTGCCAGCGTTTCTGGTGGATGTGAGCATGCTGGTGGCGGTTCAGCTGTTGACTGAGCAGATGACGTATGAGAAGAACTCTCAGCTCCTGCAGCAGCTCCACACACACCTGCTCTTCAATTTCAGCATCTGGAACCAAGGAGATTTCCCACTGCGCATCGGTCAGTCTGTTTCTGTGTGTGTGTGTGTTTGGGAGATTTATTCATACTGAATTTATGTTTATTTAAACTGTCGAGCTGTTTTGTTAATGCATGCTTTTGTTACACAAACTGATTTTTTTATTGAATGTTTTAATGGTTTCTGATTGTAGAGAGCAACAGTTTGGTTGTGGAAGTCAAAATCCCATTTACATTTTCTCCATAGCAAAATGAATGAACTTGATTGACAAATGAATAAAAAAGCTAATGTAGAATACGTAACACTTGTTAACAATTAGCGACGACTTTTCCCTCAATAAAATCTTAATTTGCTGCTTATTAAAAGTTAGTAAGGTTTAGGTTAGTAAGGTAGAAGTTTAGGTATTGGGTAGGATTAGGGATGTAGAATATTGTCTTGTAGAATAAGGCATTAAAATGTGCCTTTTAGCCATTTAGCACTAATAAATGGCTAATGTTCTAGTAATGTATATGGTAATAAGAAAATAAAGTGTTACCGCTAATTAAATGCAGTTTAAAATGTGCATATAAAAATTATTTATATATTTATTTTATGGTTTTATTAATTTACATTTTAAAACGCATTGATTAAAGTGTTTTGTACAGCATTTATATGTACATGTCTTTATAAAATGTAAATAATTTTTTAATGTATAGTTTTTATTTTATTTATTTATTTTTTTTAAATTAAGTAAAATGTTTAATTGGCTATTAATTTGTCCATGCAATTATTCTATCTATCTTTTTTCAATTTATTGTTTAAGTGATTAAATTGATTACTCATAATTAATAATTAAACTACGCTATTATAAAATAATAATTTAAAATATATCAAATAAAATACATTATTTTATTTAAAGTGTCCATAACAATTAGCTCTGGGGTTGGTATATTATATTATATGCAAATACTTCTGCAGAAGCATCAAGTTATTGTGATTTCAGATACATTTTTTTTTTTAGTTGTGTGTAAATATCATTGAAGAACTTGAATACCCATAATCTGGAAGACTTAAAACTCTGAAATCCCTATGTAGAAAAGGCATGGGAAAATCCTTCCAGAGCCTTTTGCTCTATTCACTCTCAGTTTCTTGGGCCTTTTATACTTTTGCGCTGATCTTGATGTGTTTTTCATGGTGAAGGTCACATCCAGTACATGTCCACCGTCATCAAAGACAGCAGGAAGCAGTTCAGGAAGAAATGTGGAGTGCAGTTCCTGCTGGACACAGTTCGTCTTTACTATGGGTCAGAATACATCTCTCACAATCCCTGTGTTACCACCTCACAGCTGCTGCTTTCTCTCTTCATCAAGTCAGCGTCCATCAAATCCGTTCTGTCTTTCTTTTCTAGTTCTGGAAGTAGAGATGCAGATCTGAGTGAGGACGACATCAAGACAATCAGAGCTTCTCTCTGTGGTCTTCTGAAGTATTACATCAGCAAGGGAACCACCCAAGAGGAGATTCAGAGCATTCTGGGATACATCGCTGCCATTGGAGATGAGGAACAGGTGAGAAGAGGCAGATGCTGGCAAACTCTCATAATTTTTTACCTTGTTTATTATTAACAGCTATTTACTAAGTTGCCAAAGTATCCATTAATTTAAGTTTAAGTTAGAAGACCCTACTCAGTGCATGTTTTGCAAGATTCCCCTTTCTGTCAAACATATTTTACTGGACTGTCCAGCTTTTAATGTATGTAGAAAACTATTTTATTTCACTAAAGGAATTTAGAATAATTTTGCCAGAAAGGTTTTAGAATTTTAATCATATGTTAATGTAAAAAAATCTTGTGTGTGTTTGTTGGTTTTTGTTGTATTGGTTATGCTTGTATTGTTTTCAGTTTTTTTTTGTCATGAAAAGATGACATGGCATTAAATAGTAATATACTACTACTAAGTTTAAATTAAGTTGCAAGACTAAGGGACTTCAAGAAATTTATTTATTTAATTATGTTTTTTCACTAGTTGGTTTATACATTTCTTTTAGTTTCCTTTAAGCATTGTTTTAGCTTTAATATTAAATATAGTTACATTAATTAAGATAACTTTTAGCTACTTTATTATAAGATTACAAATTATAATATCAGATTGTTCATAATTCTGCATTTAAATCACATTTTAAAATTGTTAACTGTCAGCCTGATTGCACAAGACTTCCTTAAAGGAATTGTTTGCCAAAAAGTGAAAATTCTGTCATCATTTTCTCACCCTCGAGTAGTTCCAAAGCTGTATGAATTTCTTTGTTCTGATGAACACAAAGGATGATATTTTAAAGAAAGTTCAAACCAGGCTGTTTTGGTTCACCGTTGACTTCCATAGTAGGAAAAAAAATACAATGGAAGTCAGTAATGACCCAAAACAGCCTGGTTACAAACTTTTCTTCAAAATATTTTTCTTTGTGTTCGGCAGAACAAAGAAATTGATACAGAAATTCATACTACTCGACAGAATTGTCATTTTTGGGTGAACTAACCCTTTAAAACCAACTAGTTGTTCAGAGTCAGTCTAGTTTTTTTTTTTTTGCACATTCTATATGGTAATAAGGTAATGACTAACTCTTTGTGCGTGTGTCTGGGAAAGAAGCACTCTCCTTTATTGTTATTGATTTGCCCTTTCTAATCAGTAGAGCAAACATCCTCTGTCCTTCTCCATTTTAATTATTCCTAAACCTCAATGTGCTTAACCGCAAACTGGATTTACTGCCCTGCCGATTCAATTAATTGCTGTCTCTTCCGGTTTCTCCTGCTCTTATCACTTATTAGCAATAAACATTAACTAAACATGGAGTTGAAATGAGTGCCTGTGCTGTTGCAGCTGTGTGGGATCCTGGAGCTGCTGCTGACTCTACTGCAGACCAGTGTGGCGCGGGACCAGCTCTTCCTGCTACTGTTTGAACCTGGAGCGGCCGACTCCTGCTACGCCCTGCTGCTTAACAACAAACACTCCGACCGCCTCCGAGAGCTTGTCTTCAAGGTGCGCTTCATATTCGAAGCAGGTTCCATCAGTTAGAGATCTGAAAAAGCAAAGTCGTTAAAGCAAAAATTTAAATTTGCTGAAAATGTCCTCACCCTCAGACCATTCAAGATGTTGATGAGTTTGTTTCTCCATGGGAACAGATTTGGAGAAATGTAGCATATATCACTTTCTCACCAATGCATCCTCTGCAGTGAATGGGTGCCATCAGAGTCTGGTAAAAACATCATGATAATCCACACCACCCCAGTCCATCCAGTTATGTCTTGTGGAGCCAAAAGCCGCGTGTTTGTAAGAAATAATAAATCATTAAGTTGTTTTTAACTTCAAACCAGCTTTAATATGAGTCCTCTATAAAATGCCTTTTTCCAGTGAAAGAATGGTCTCGTCTGAATCAGGAGAGAAATATGCGCAGATCAAGCACCGTTTGCAAGCAGTTCAAAACAATTCTGATGACGTTTTTATCAGCTGTTTGGACACCTTAGCAATATGAGCATAATGAGCTTTAACATTACTTATTACTCATTCGAATAATTTGAAAAGTCGCAACAATTATCAACATTAGAATGCTCTTTAACTATAAATTTGCTTTATGTAATGCATTGTGAAATATTTGATGATGACTGTTAAATTAAAATGAAATGATGAATCTTTGTCAGATGGATGTGTTATTAGTCTGTGTGTTGTTGTGTGTTTCTGCAGCTGTTCGAGCGGATGCTGAAGTGTGACCGTGTGTATGAGAAGAGCAAACAGAGGTTACGCTTGAGGGACGTGGGATACTCTGGCCTCAGTCTTCTGTTCTCAGACCTGCACCTCACGTCCACCCTCATCAAGTGCCTCCTTCACCAAGTGCTGTCTACTGGTCAGTCTGATGAAAACCCACCACGACCCAGCACATGCAATGTCAAAGGCTTAGTCCCTCCAAATATGAAAATTCTGTCATCATTTATTCAAACCCCGTATGAGCTGCTTTCTTCTGGGGAGCGTTAAAAATTTTTGAAGTATGTTGGTAAACAAACAATTTCACGTTCCCACTGAAGTCTGTTTTATTTTTTTTTTGTCCATGCATGGAGGTCAAGGGGAGCCGATACAGTTTGCTAACCAACTTCTTACAAAGCTTTAGAGGTTTGAGTGAGAATTAAACTTTTTGGCTGGACTATTTAATAATTATATATTTATAAGGATTTTGGTTGAAATCACAATGGTGGAAAAAATATCAAAATAATTAACATATTTTCAAAGCAAATCAATAATGTTGAATATCAGCTGAATATTTTCTATGAATTATATTATTTCTCTCTAACCCTAACCTGAGTATAATTTCAGTATCATTAAGATGCTAGTTTTTATGAAATGTAGTGTTTATTAAGATTTTGAATTGGTTTTTATTTCTTTATAGTTTGTGTATTTTTGTTATTTTTATTCTCTTTTTATATGTAGTTTTTATAAACTATATTTCAGTTTCAGGTGTTTTAGTACATCAAGTACAGTATAATATTATACTATTTATAGTATAATATTTCAATATTTGAAAGTTTATTTCAGCTTAAAAAAATGGTTTTAGTTAATTCACTGATGAAGCCATGCTGAATTTATGATGTGAAATGTTTCCTCCATTTTTAATCTCTTTGTCCTCTAGATACTGTTATAAACTATAAAGATCTGATGGCTGTGGTTCTGCTGACACATAAAGCCGGGCCCAGTGTTCGCCTGACTGTATGCAAGAGGGTGAGAGCATTTATCACATCAATACACCACAGTTATTAGTGCCAACAAAAACAAAAAACTTAGCTCAGAAAGGAAAAGTGTCACTCGAAACAATTTATTTGTTTCTTAAAAAGAGTTGCTTTGTGTGAAGAAAAGACCAAAACTGAAATAGTTCTTTTTAAATGTCTTGCATACATAGGACATAATTTTCAAATTTTCCTTTAACTAATATAAAATACTGTTTGCAAAAAACAAAGCTAAAATTAACTGTGCGCTATATTAGTTAAAATAACAGAGAAATTCTTTGTATGTTGTGTAATGTAATGTAAGCCTATATATATATCCTCCTCTTGTTTCCTGCAGCTGTATGCGCTGCTGCAGTCTCAGCAGGACGCAGCGCAGCAGATCTCCAGGCAGACGTGTTGGCAGGGCACTCTGATGAGTTTGTTTGTCCGGAGCCCCGGGAGTGATGGAGGTTCTGGTTCAGGCCGTGGAGACGCGGCCAGCCTGGGTAGTCTGGAGCTGAGCCGCAGCAGCGGAGGAAACCGTCTGGAGCCTCCTCTGGAGCGCAGGCATCTGGGAGACAGCGTGGGGAGGCTTGAGGAGCGAGACAGCGCCTCAGACAGCAGGTCCATAGACAGCCTGGACAACGGAGAGCTTATGTCCCTCTCTGAAACACCAGGGGATGCACCCACACCCAAATCCTGGGGCGGGAAAGCGGGGGTCTTGAGTTTGGACCTGTCCCAGCTGCATCTGTTCGATCACGGAGACAGTGGCAGTCAGACTCCAGGCAGCATGCCGAGCACACCATCTCCTCTGGAGAACGCAAAGCCCTTCCCTGGAGCTTCCTCTCTGAATGATGACAGCTTCCTGTTTAGTGACAATGTGTCCCTGGGAGAGTCTTTTAATAGTGAGGTGAGACCAGAGATTTGTTGTGTTTCAGTGGAGCAGACCATTATTTTTATCACTTCTTCCTCATACTAATTATTTTCTTACTGTTCATGTGCTTAACAAGAAGTACCTGATGATAAGTACTGTAATGAATGTGTTAAGTGACTATAATTTATAGATGAGCCACATTTAAAGACTTTGTAAAATGCTTATTATCTGTTACCGCACATTCAATATTAATGTGGCAAGTTGCTACAGGGTGATTTAATTAATGACTCACTTGCTTGCCAGAATAGCTGTGTATTCTGATTTATTAATATTAATGCAATCTTAAAAATTGTTGACTTTTATCATATTGAAAAGCTTTGTAAAAACTGGTAAAACCAGTTTTTGTGGTAAAAGCACATTATAATTCACTACTCATCAAAATTAATGTTTTTATTCACAAGGATGCATTAAAGTGATCAAACGTGACAGTAAGAATAGTTGAAATGTTACTAAATATTTGTTTCTAATAAATTCTGTTCTTAAAAAGAATGACAGTTTTTACAAAAATATTTCACAGCACAACTGATTTCAGTGTTGATGATAATTTTGCTTTATTCCTGTTTTGAGCATAAGAGACTTATTAAAAAAAACATTAAAAAATCTTTCCATCCCCAAACTGTTGAGAGGTAGTGTGAATAGCATTGAATATAATAGTTTGTACATTATATATATATTATAGTTTGTGTATTACTAATATGTTTTTTAAAGTATTTAGTTTACACCAAAATACTATTATTATCCAGAGCCTATATCTACTAATTTGCAGTCAGTGTTTTTGAAGTGATTTATTGATTTAAGCCTCTGTCTTTCTGCCCAGCGTACGGAAGAGGAGTTGGCTCGTCTGCTGTTGGAGATCGTGTTGTGTGTCATGTGGAGAGGGGTTGAGGGATCGGATGACACTGCCTGGCTGGAGAGGGGTCAGCTGTTCTCCGCCCTCACCAAACTGGGCACCGCCAATGAGCTGCTGCTGCCCGTCGACCACATCAAACTCAGGTCAGGATACATCTCAATCTTTGGAACTGCAGTTAAATGCTAGTTATGCACTGACTTTGGTTTTAAAAAAACTAAATTACACTGTTCATTTAGCAGAAAATGGAAAATAAACTTTAGTCAATAATAAAATAATTTTTAATTGATTAAATATAGCGCGTATATTAATCAAAGTCTTCCTCATTAGAGTAATTTTTTTTTCTATCTGAATAAAGAGTGTGTGGACATTTAAGATAAATATGTGACCCTGGATCACAAAACCAGTCATAAGTGTAAATTTTTCTAAATTGAGATTTATACGTCATCTGAAAGCTGAATAAATAAACTTTCCATTAATGTAAAATACCAGAAAAGCTGTTTGCAGGATCTGTAATGCCACGTATATTGTAAAAAAAAAAAAAAAAATTGACTGCTGAGACTTCATGTCAAAAGTAAAGCTTATTGCAATTATTGATCTAGAGCTCTATTGATATAGATCTCGACCCAATCCAAATGTAGACTGATTAAGTATGAGAAATCAAACCCAGCTCTAGCATGCACACAGCTGACACATTTGTCTGTTGTAGCTTACTTACATTGTGTACACAAAATACAAGCTGACAGTCAAAAGGCAGCATTGCAGACGGTCTAATTAAACATCACAGTTTAGGTGAACGATTCAGCCTTTCAAAGCTGTTTTGACCAGAACTGAAAATGAATTTTTGCCTGAATATTTTTGATTGTTTGAGCTCTGAGAATCAATCTGAACAGCATTTGCTAATGTTTTTCTCCACAGTCTGATGGAGAGGATGTTGGAGTTGGCTGTAACGGATAACCGTGAGGCGACGACGGCCACGCTGCCGCAGCACACAGAGAATGCGGTGCGTCTTCTGCACATAGTGCAGGACTTCCTGCAGGCTGAGGGGCTGGTGAATCCCACTCTGTGGACTGAGAAGGTTCTGGAGGAGACGGTGACTCTGATGGACGGGCTGATGGTGTGGTACGCCTCCGGCACACAGTGGCTCCAGCTGTCTCAAGTCGGACTGCGGCTGCTGTTTGGGTTCATGGCACAGAAAGACCCACAGGTGAGAGGTCATAAGGTCAAATGAAATAAAAATTTATAATTTTGACCCATGCAATGTATTGTTGGCTGTTGCTACAAATATACCCGTGCTTCTAACACATGTATTAGGTATTGATATACAGTACAGTTTTTAGCAAGGATGCATTCAATTATTTTCTATTTGAAATAAATTATGTTCTTGTGCTGTTTCTTGTAATTTCTGAAGGATCATTTGACACTAAAATTCAGCTTTGCAGCACAGGAATAAATAGCATTTTAAATTATATTCTAATTGGAAAGCATTACAGCGTTACCATTTCACTTTAAAACTATAGTTTTTTTTTTGACAAGCATTGGTGATTATTTTTTATAAAACATCATACCAACCCCAAACTGTTGAACTAATAATCAGAAACGTATTCAAATCTTTAATTCATTAATTTTTCCTCATTATTGCAGGTGTGCGCCATGGCTACAGCCAAACTGAATGGCATCTTGCAGACGAAGACAGTGGACTCTCAGGACGAGGCCTGTTATCTTCTGGGCCGTGTGGAGGGAATCCTCAGGCGCTCTGTGAATGAGGAGCGGACAGAGGAGACATACTCATTTTTAGTGCCTCTCCTCCGTACCCTCCTGTCTAAAGTCCACAAACTCCTGTACATGGAGCTGCACCTCCCTTCCCTCCCCGACACCAACGGAAGTCCGTCTTTCTTTGAGGACTTCCAGCTGTACTGCAGCTCTCCGGAGTGGAGGGTCTATCTGGATAAATATGTAAGACCTGGATCAATACACTAAATGGGGTCAATTGCCATTTTAAGCTGGATGAAGTCTCACGTATTTTCTGTTTCTGATAGGTTTAACCATTAATACATTGTAGTAGTAGTTGGTTTCTGCTCTTCATTGCATCCTGTAGTTTGTAAGTCTGAATTTTGTATATCTGTTTTATCAGATTATTCCATACATGAAGCAATATGAGATTGAGACGTTCAGTCAGGGTCATGAAAGCATGGCTCTCTACTGGAAGGACTGTTATGAGGCGTTCATGCTCAATCTGCACCGCAGGGATCGAGAGAAAGGAGAGAGCAAGATACGCTTTCAGGTGCAAAAACATCTACACGCACATACATATATTTTCAAAAACTTTTGAACAGCAGTGTGTAGAATATCCTTTAAATTTAATCCAGAGTTTACAAACATTTTCATTTCCCTTCAAAATCCTCAGGAGCAGTTTGTGGAACCGTTCAGCCGTCGAGGGCGTCAGGAGAACCTGAGGTACAACAGCATGCTGAAACAGATCCACATGCAGAACAGCGCCATCCTCAGGCAGTGGAGGGCAGCACGCAGAGGACTCTTCTGTGAGAAAGGACCCTGGGTGGACAAGTGAGTGGTGTTTCTCCAGAAGGTGGATACTGTTTGTGCTGGTATAACTACTATAAACAGTAAATCAGATATAATATAATCAAATGTTACATCCTGTTTTTGCCAGGATGTAACAATTTAAAAAAGAGAAAATTATGCTAAGTGTTGTGGTCTGTAAGGCAGCTGTTTGTGTTTTGCAGGCAGCTGAAGGACATACACTGGAAGCTCTCTAGCGCTGAGAACTACTCTCGTATGAGACTCAAACTGGTGCGGAATTACAACTATGACTCCCATAGAGAAGCTAGTGCCTTGAGAGACAACCTAGGTAAGATATACACACTTAAAAATGGTCACTTGTAACTTTTATAAATCTTGTGGTGGGCATTTCAGGAGATAAATGGTTTTGTGTGTGTTGCTTCAGGTGTGCAGCACCAGCAGGTAAACGCTGAGTCACTGTTGTTAGAGGCAGTGAAGCAGGTGAAGGTCAGTGATCTGGAGGATGACATCCTGGAGCTCCTGGAGGAGGACCCTGCATCAGCCAATCAGTGAGTCTCAGTTTAGATGGACAGGAGCAGTAACCAGTCACTGGAGCTAATTACAGAAACACACTTTTACTTAATAACTGGATGTGTAAACTCTTTGAAACACCTTGAATAATTTTATTTTATCCATTTAAGATTAAATTTTAAATAAAAGATTTGATAATGATTTTCACCTGTCTTTGCATATGAATGCCTTTATGGCTGTTTAAATTGGTTAGTTTGTTCACATTTCGTCATTAACAAATCATGGTGTTTTTTTACAGTTTTAAAGAGTTTCAGGTCAGCAAGTCTCTTATGCTCAAGAAGACTGAAATTTTTTGATAAAACAGTAAAATTCTGAAATGTTATTGCAATTTTAAAGTAACAGTTTTCTGTGTGAATATATTTTAAAATTGTAATTTATTTTCAGCATCATTACTTCAGTCTTTAGTGTAACATGATCCAGAAATTGCAATATGCTGATTTGATAATTGTCAATGTTCAGTGTTGTTCATCTTAATATTTTTGTGTAAACCATGATCTTTCAGGATTCTTTGATGAATAGAAAGTTCAAAAGAACAGCATTTCTTTGATCTCTTTACTGCCACGTTTGATCAATGTAATACATCTTTGCTGAATAAAAGTATTCGTTTCTCTTTTAAAAAGCATGTAAACACACTTGTGTTGTTCTCTAAGGGCTGATTCTGAAGAGGCGGGTCAGAAGGAAAAGCTGGTGATCTCAGAGGACTGTGAGCTGGTCACTGTGGTTGATGTTTATCCGGGTCGTCTGGAGCTCACCACACAACACATCTACTTCTACGACAGCAGTGCAGAGAAAGAGGAAGGTGAGGACAAACTGATACAGCGGTACATCCAGCAGTGTGTAGGTCATATGTATGAGGATAGAGATGATACAGATGTTCTGTGTTTTCAGGTGTAGGTCAGGACTTTAAATGGCCTCTGTCTCAGATCCGAGAGATTCACCTGCGCAGGTACAACCTCCGACGCTCGGCTCTAGAGATCTTTCTCATCGACCAGACCAACTACTTCCTGAACTTCAAGAAGGAGGTCAGGAATCTTACAGCATGTTTCTCATCTTCTTTCTGTCTTTCCTATATGAACGTAATGCTACATGCAAACTCTTAAAACTGCTTTATGAGCTGATATTTGGTTTTTGTAAACACACTCATTGAGTCTCATTCACTAATGACAGAATGACTTAGGAATAACTTATGAAAAATTTCCTTTTAATTTATAATACTTGATAACGCACTTTGACAAATTGCTTTTCTTTTGTAAGTTTTGTTAATCATTTTGGATAAAAGAGTGCTAAATGCATAAATGTACAGCAAATGTACATTAATTTGTTTTTAACCTCATTCTAATGTTAATAAAGGTGGAATATTCTAAATGAGTAACGGACATCTATGTAAATCAGTGAAAAATATCTATGTATAAAAGTACTGTATGTATGCATTTTTTGCATACATGTAGTTTGTCATTCCTATTTTTATTTTTTTTATTTTATAAATTTAGAATATATTTTTGTTTGAAAGATTATTGATTAATCACGATTTGAAGTTTTTGCTGTTTTTTATAGTTAATTTTTATTTTAGTTTTAGTAAAATAAACTAAATGAAAAATGTTGCTTTGGCAACTAGGTATAAAATAAAAATACTTATTTTTTCTAAATTTGTTTTACATGTATATGTGCACACACAAGGTTAGTGAATGAGATCATTGTTATTTTTTAACTTTCCAGCTTCTTTTGTTCAGTCTCTCATGATTGGTGGTTTTGTTTGATTGACAGGTGCGTAATAAAGTGTACAGCCGGATGCTGCTGCTGCGTTCTCTCTCTCTTCATGCCACTCACTCGCCGCAGGAGCTGCTCAAAGCCTCTGGACTCACACAGGTCACTGCACACGTGAAGCATCTCTGATTCACTCAGTACATCACTGAAGGTTTAGAGCTGACTTTTCCTTCTCTCTGTCATCAGAAATGGGTGAACAGGGAGATCTCAAACTTTGACTACCTGATGCAGTTAAACACTATAGCAGGACGGACGTATAATGATCTGGCTCAGTATCCTGTGGTGAGTGACTCTTACACAGCTGCTCTGAGTTCTGCTTGAATGTGGCCACTTTCCTGGATCAGTATGTGACTTTTTTCTGCTGATTTCAGTTCCCCTGGATCCTGTCGGATTATACGTCAGAGGAGCTGGATCTGTCAGATCCGCGGGTGTTCAGAGATCTCTCCAAACCTGTGGCGGTGCTGAATGAGAGGAACGCCAAAGCCGTCAGAGAGAAGTGTGTTTGTGTTTCTGTCTCTGTCTTGTTCTCTCAGTCCTTTTGAATTTTTTTTCTTTTCTTTTTTTTTTCCAGTTCAGAAAAAATGTTGTAGTTAACTATAACAACACCTAGGCAACTTTTTGATCATCATGGTCCCACTCTAAAGGATTTGTCAAATAGTAGGCTGTTAAACTGATTTATATTACACCGTGTATTGGCTAAATACAGTAGCATTTATCCGTCACCCCTAACACAATCCCAGAATGCATTTTGATGAATATGAAGAGTTTTGTACCTAATAATTAAACTTTGTTCATCACTGAAAAGTTTTATTAACCTCTGACATTATTTTGTCCATTATTTGTGTTTGAAATGTATTTGTATGGGCCTTTAGCTCAGCCACATGCTAACTTTTGTAATAATCTTTGAGAATCAAATCTCTTAAAGTATTATTTTAAATTTATTTATATACTATTATCATTTTTATTAATATTTTGGATTAGATTTTTAGATTTCAGTTTTAAATTTTTGTTTTTATTCTAAATAATTTTATTTATTTTTTGTAGTTTTTAGTATTTTTAAATATATAGCTTTCATTTATTTTGATTTCTGTTTAAATTATTTTAGTACTCCGTTGCCAATGCAACATTTCAAATTTTATTTTCACATATATACCTGTATTCTATTTTATTTTAGTTACCAAAAACCCATTTTTAGTCATTTTAGTTTGGTCTTGTATAGTGTCATTAATGAGGTTTTATTTTGAGGTGTTCCCTTAGAATATAGCTTCCTATTCAATAGTGAAGCAGTTCACTAGGTTTAGGAACAGAGCAAGTGTTTTGAACTTTTGAACTGATTTTGTGTCGATACTGAATGCAGCTGATGTGTGTAAAAAAGGCTGACTATTGATAATGCTCATTCTGCAGATATGAGAGTTTTGAAGACCCCACGGGCACCATAGACCGTTTCCACTATGGCACACACTACTCAAATGCCGCTGGAGTCATGCATTACCTCATTAGAGTCGAACCCTTCACATCCCTGCACATCCAGCTGCAGAGCGGCAGGTAATGCTTGTCTGACAGTATGTGTTTGTGCCTTAAAATCCAGTTTCACTGACTTTCCTCACTTTCTTTTCTGTCCTTTTTATCAACCAACTCCCAGTTGTTTTGCATGCTTTGAAAAGAAAAGGTGGCTGAAGTGAAATTCATATAAAGGCCTCATGTTATAAGGTTTTTGGTTTATTTTTTTCTTGCATTAAAGTCAGGATTATTACAGTATTTTTGCATGTCCTTTAGAATTAAACATCCTGATTTTGCTAATGCAACTTTACGAGTTCTTTAAATAAATGGCTTCTGTTATGATTGGCTGTTGACTGATATTTAAACAAGGGCAATGTTAATGTATTTAGGGTTGCCACATCCTCATAAAACCTGTTTTCATTATATGATTAAAGTTGGTCTGACTGTTTGGCAGGTTTGACTGTGCCGACCGTCAGTTTCACTCCATTCCTGCTACCTGGCAAACCCTCATGGACAATCCCAATGATGTCAAAGAGCTCATCCCAGAATTCTTTTACTTCCCAGAGTTCTTGGAGAACCAGAACAGTGAGTTCATTAAAGATTAGTTGAACTAGTATTGCCAGTTAAACTAAATAGCCACATGCAAGTATAAATATTATCTAACATTATTTATTAGTGTAAGTCGTATTTATTGCTATTTGTAAATTCTTCTTCAACAAATTAACAGGGAGTTTTCCTTTGCTAAGTCAGAACACAAGTCGTCTTTTAAGTATACTTTGGGTTATAAAATTAAGAAAATTTTCATGCTTTTCGTATTTTAGAGTTTAACAAGCTACAATTTTTTACAAATTTTTGGCTGCTTGCATAGAAACCACTGAGTGAAGTCGATATGTCCCCATCACAAATGTTGTAACAATTTATGCAGTTTTTCTAAAACACCTCTGTGTCAACTTTGCAGGCACATTTGTGACATTAAATGGGCAATATTCACAAAATTTTAAGTAGAAATAAATAGCTTAGCCACTCTTTTAAAAAAATCTAATGCGAGTCAGTCAGATGAAGTGACATGTTTAAGCAACAAAGCATAACATTCCCCTCCACTTAGGCTCCTTTATATTGTATCATCTCATTCTCTCTCTCTCGCTGTTGTAGGTTTTGACCTGGGTCGCTTGCAGATCTCTAAAGAGAGGGTAAATGATGTCATCCTGCCTAAATGGGCCAAATCCCCTGAGGATTTCATCTACAAGCACCGCAAAGCCCTGGTGAGCCCATTTCTGATGACCTCATCACATCTCTTCCCCACTAACCTGAATAGAGAGCCTCCCGGGAGCGATGTGTAATTGAATACGGCCCGCTCTTAGTACCTGTTTCTGTTCTTCTTCTCAATTCCTTTGCCACTTCTGTCCTATTAAAGCCTGAAGCAGTGAAAAATGGCTTCGTGAAAGGTTACAAAACTCTTTCCCAGGCTCCTCCTGGCAGATTCCTCTCATAATGACTGATGGCCTCAGGTCTATCCTTAGAGAAATACAGGTTTGAAAGTGTATCATGTGAATATTTTGTTGATGCACTTGATATTTGTCTGTGTTCAGGAATCTGAGTATGTGTCAGCCCACCTGCACGAATGGATCGATCTGATCTTCGGCTATAAACAGAGGGGCCCGGCTGCAGTGGAGGCCCTTAATGTCTTCTACTACTGCACATATGAAGGTATGTCCTTCAAACATGATGTGGCTGACATCCTTTGGATAATTAAGTGGTTTAATTTGGCAGTTTGGTGGATATGCTGTTATTTTATAACAAACTTTTACTTAATTTTATTACTAATACTGCTTATAAAATGTTTAAATTTGTCTTTTTTATTGAGAAAAACAAACAAGCATTGTTTTTTTTTTTAAATGGTTGCATTGGTCAAAATATTTATAAATACTATAAGAATACAAAAATGTACTTAGCTGCCTTGAACCAAACAATCATACATAGCTATATTAGATTTTTGTGTTCTCCATTTGTTCTTACATAAAGACAATTTAAGCTAATATCAGTTTTTTATGTCTACTATGTATTTATTTGGAAAGCAGCCATGTTAAAACAGGATAATGGTGTCTCACCCAATTTTTATTTTAGGGTGAGCCTTCATCACCTTTGAGAGAACGACTGGCTGACCCATTATCACTTGCGTTTATACTAGTATTTATGTACTGTTAAATGTAGCAAAATCAAACAGTCTGTGGTTGTTTTAGGGGCTGTTGATCTAGACGCCATTACAGATGAGAAGGAGAGGAAGGCTCTAGAAGGCATGATCAGTAACTTTGGACAGACACCATGCCAGTTACTGAAGGTACGGCGCTCTAAGGCTTTTTCACACAAACAGAAGTAGTTCAAACAGAGATCGTAAGATGACATAAACATGATGGTGTGTGTTAATGTGTGTGTAGGAGCCCCATCCCATGCGTCTCTCTGTGGAGGAACTGGAGAAGAGGAGAACTCGTCTGGACTCCTGTCCTCTCAACATATTCGAGCACCTCACTGAGCTCAAATCCTTCTTCATTGAGGTGACTGAATTAGCAGTGCTCTGTGTTTGTGTAGATGTTGTTCTGAGGAGTGACAGAAGTGGACTGATGGAGGTTGATCTCTGTGTTTTAGGGCATCAGTGATAAAGTGCCACTGGTTAAAGCTGTTGTCCCTAAGAACCAATCGCATTCATTTATCTCACAGGGGAGTCCAGATACTCTGGTAAGTCTGGGATTGATTAGCTACTTCTTACAGACCGGTTTAAAGACACATAGGAATGTGATAAAATTATATAAAATAATATTTAGATAAATATATATCAAAAACATAAGAGAATTTCTCTTATAATTTTAAATGAATGAATAAAACTGAGTTGTTTTTTAATTATATTTATTAAGCAGCCATGATAAGTGATAGTAATACTGTCGGGGTCCTGATCCTGTTTTATAACTGTCCATGTGTGCATTGTAATAAATTATAGAAATATGAAAATAAAAAATAATAGGGTTTTAATTTAGTGGGGCTTTTTTTTTATAAGCTGCCATATACAAAGTAGGTTTTGATCACCCTAACATCACCTTCTTTTTCTTTCATTTTTTAATAACACTGGTCTTAATGTACACAATTATAAAGTGCACAGTGTAATGAAATGTATACACATAAAATGTCTAAATTTTAAATAAATACAATGATTTTGACTCAAATTATTTTAATGATCACCTCAACAGAGTTTATTTTTACAGAAATAGCATGACTGAAAAGTTCCTATATGATAAATAAATGCATTAGAAATACACAAGCCATTCCACACAGTCTTTAGTGTGCTCTGAAGGTTTGGATGTTATGAAATTTGTGATATCCTCATAAATACTGTGTTTTTGGGTTATCAAGGTAACTCTGAGCCAGAACTGCTTGATGGGAACTCACGGCTGGCTGCCCTACGACAAGAACATATCCAACTATTTCACCTTCATCAAAGACCCCACCGTCGCCGTTGTAAAGTGAGTCCTTCTGATGGCTAACATCCTCACGTTCTGTTTGTTCTGTAGCTGCCCTGCACTTTCTTGAAAATAACCAACACATCAACAAGCTCTCTCTCTCTCTCTCTGCAGGACTCAGAGGTTTCTAGCAGGGCCGTTCTCTCCAGGGGTTGAAGTCACAGCTCACCTGTTTGTTGTGTCTCATGATGGGAAGTTGCTCTTCAGTGGAGGCCACTGGGACAACAGCCTGAGAGTGACGTCACTCGTAAAGGGCAAAACAGTGGGGCAGCACATCCGCCACATGGGTAATGGAAACTACTTCTCTTGGCCTTCCTCTGCTGTTTTTTCCCTTCTTTCTTTCTCTTGAATAGTCACATCCACATTGTACTGTATGTTCTAACTTTAACCTTGAATTGCAGGAAACAAATCTGCTAACTTTGAATATGTGTGTGTGTTTTTTCTGTCCCGACAGACATCGTAACGTGTCTGGCCACAGATCACTTTGGGATTCACCTGATCTCCGGCTCTAAAGACACCACCTGTATGGTGTGGCAGGTGCTACAGCAGGTATGTTCTGTTCTTTTAGAAAAGCCACACGATCAGTCGTCTTCAAATGACTTTCTATTGAAGGTTAATTCCGAAATGTATATAATGATACTGTACTGTTTAAACCAATGCGTTAAAGATACAGATAAGAATGTTTTGAAAGATGTCTCTTATGCTCACCAAGGCTACATTTATTTATTACCGTAAAAATAAGTAATAATAACTGATTGAATAATAACTTTAAAATGTAATTTATTCCTCTGAATTTTCAGCATCATTACTCCAGTCTTCAGTTTCAAATGATCCTTCAGAAATCATTCTAATATACTGATTTGCTGATTATTATGAACGTTTAAACAGTTGTGCTACTTAATTTTTTTGTATAAACTGTGATTTTCAGGATTTTTTGATACATCAAAAATGAAAATGAACAGAACTTATTTGAAATATACGTGGGAACATTATACTTTTCACGTTTGATCAATTCAATGCCTTTAAGGCGAAAAATAAATCTATAATTTAAGATAATCTTAATAAAGTGTCTGTATTTATATTCAATGGCTCATTAATTTGCATTAAGCATAAGATTAAAGATTTAAAGATAGATATAGCATTAGTTTATTTTTTGTTAAAATAACAATTTAATATATGGATGAATTTTAAATAATAGTTTGAGTGGATAACAAGCTGGAATTTTACAAGAAATTTTTCAGAATTTTCTTGCTTAATTTAAGATTCTTAGAAATTTTGTTTTGCTTGGTAATGAAAACTACCTCAGCACTTGTGTTAAATAATATAATGCATAAAGTTTTTGTTTTCTACTCATGTAAAGAGGAGGTTTTTATTTCTAATACAGTGTTGGAGTTTAAACTTGTGCTGTATTTGTAGGGCGGAGCTCCGGTGGGTCTGTCCCATAAGCCAGTGCAGGTGTTGTACGGACACACAGATGAAGTTGTGAGTGTGTCTATCAGTACAGAGCTGGACATGGCTGTCTCTGGATCACGGGTGAGACTCACCTCTCTCAAAATCACTCAGAAACACTTTCTACTACTCAGACTTATTCTGTATTCATCAGCTTGACTCTGTACTGTGCCTTATTTCAAATACAAAAAGGTTCGTAACAATTACAAAGAGGTTAAAGATGGCTGAATAACTTTTTTGGGTGGATTTCAGGGAGTAAAAGGTGATGCAAAAATGTAAATAGCAGTTTGTGTGTGTCACAGGATGGAACGGTGATCATTCACACTGTTCGGAGAGGGCAGTACATGCGCTGTCTGCGGCCGCCGTGTGAGAGCTCTCTGCCCATGTCCATCATGCACCTGGCTGTGTCCTGGGAGGGACATCTAGTGGTGCACACCTGTATAGAAGGCAAAGCCACACTGAAGGTATCAAACACACTGTTCAGCTCCCCTTCTCCACACACATTTCTGTGCCCCTGTAAACCGATCCTCTTTGTGTGTGTGTGTGTTCAGGATAAGAACGCCTTGCACCTGTACTCTGTGAACGGGAAGCACCTGTGCAGCGCTCCTCTGAAGGAGCAGTTGACAGACATGTGTGTTTCAGGAGAACATGTGGTCATCGGCAGCGAGCAAGGATTCCTGTCTGTCAGAGATCTGTACAGGTTAACCATAATCTGCTGCTTTTTTCATATTTTAAGACACATCACCATAGTTTCAACAGTTAAATTCCCAGAAGTCAGAAAGTAATGGCTCATGGCTATTACAACGTGTGCATGGTGAATGATGAAATGTTTGAAAGAACACACATGCATTTATGTTACCGAGTCATATCTAGAAACCAGATTACTATAGATAATGCAGCAGTATAATATTTTTCAGCTGTTTTAGTTCCAGAAGTTTTTTTTAATGAATTACTCCTGTTGGGATTTTAAAATAGTCTCCATTTAAATGCTTTATGTCATGAACTAAACCAACCAGCTATGAGGTGAATCAATTAATCTAATTCATGAAAATTACTGATTAAATGTTGAAGCATAATATATAGTTATGTATGATTAGAGCATGATTTACAATGCTTCTTCAATGAAACTTTAATAATCCATAATAGGGGCACTTTAAGGAATACTGTAGAAAGAAAAGAAAAGAAAATTCTTTTGTATTCACTCACCCTTAAACCTGTATGACTTTCTTTCATCTGCTAAACACAACACAACGATGCTTTGAAGAATGTTGTTAATAGAAAAAAAAGTACTATGGAAGTCACTGAGAACCTGAAACTGTTTGGTCATTCTTCAAAATGTCTTCTTGAGTCGGATTGTAAGAATGTGTGTTACTTGAACTTGATCCTAACACCGCTTCTCTCTTGGTTCTCCATGGCAGCCTGGCTCTGTGCGTGTCGCCGATGGCTATGAGGGTGCCTATCCGGTGCGTGTCTGTGACCAAGGAGCAGTCCCATGTTCTGGTGGGACTCGATGACGGCAAGCTGATCGTGGTGGGCGTCGGGAAACCCGCCGAGGTAAAAAACTCCTTCAGGAACTACATCACCCAGAGGATGGAGGGCTCACCTCTCATGAACACGCTGCGTGTGCGATCACCCGCTCGGCTGCTGCATCTCAGAGACCAGAACACGTTCAGCCCTGACATCATCTAAGACGGATACAGTCCAGTCCAGATACATAAAGTTCAAGTTTACCTAGCTATCTAAGTGAGGACTACCCAAACCCAGTAGCATAACTGTTCCTGTAAAAGAATAGATTTATAAAAACACTTATTTATTTATTAATCAATAATCAATAATCAATATTTTTTGAAGACAAGCCCAAAGTGGTATTATCAGATTTAGCTAACTTCTGAGGACACTTTTCAGCAATATTGTCCCCAAACTATTTAATCACATAAATATAACAAGCAGTACACTCATGAACATATAAATTGCGTAACAATGCATTGAAACTGTTGCCAAGGATTTCTATCTTGAGCATCTGTTGTCTAATCAGTGGTGATTGTGTGACGTGTAAATGTTTTTTAGTAAGTTTGCTGTTGGTTTCCGTTGTTTCTTAGCAGTTGGAGTTGTAACTTAACCAAACCAAACCCTCATGATACTACTAACAATGATAGTTATAATATGATATAATGATAGTATAATAACGATAGTAAATATACTTGTAGTGTCACATTCATTCTAGAATAATTGTCGAACTGTGAAATCGTTAGGGGAGGGTTTTTTTATGTTTTTTATGTTTTTTCTTTTTTTCTTTGGTGTACATAACAACATTTTATGTAACTGAATGCACAGGTATTCATGCCAAATGCAAAGCGTTCTCAAGGATTTTCTCTTAAATATCACTAGCTTGTATAGCACCATTTGGATTTCAACATTATATTAGTTAATATGGAAAATGCAGCCTAAAACGTACTCCACATGAGTATGTGAACAGCTGTTCGAACTCAATTTTACACATTTTTATGGTTAGTATTGATATTATATCAATATTTAATTTTTTAAATATCATGTTATTGCCAATACCAGTATATTGTAATACATTTTCTCAGAGAACATACCGTATTTTTTCATTCACCACATTGCCATAAGGGGTGCTATAATGTAGCTAATTCCTTAAATTATTTTACGTGAACTCTATCGGCCCCTTGAGTTCTGAGATTAGTTAAGGTGAACATAGTCTTTGTCTCAGACAGAAGAATGGAAAACACTGACTCGGTTTGCCAATTCCAGTCTGCTGCACATTTGTGGACTACGAGCTTACAGTGCATTTTTCCAAGCATCTGTGTTTTACATGCTTGTGTAGAGTATGTTTCTGACATAAAATGTTAGTTCAGATTTAAAGGGTTTGTATACACTCAGTCAGTACATACAGTTACATAGCCCTGCATCTTGATTTGCAAAAAAAGGCTAATATTACATAATTGGATTATGCTGGGTTAAAAGATATCAATAACCACTTTTCATCATGTACAGTTTTTCAACAAAATGAGATTGTGGAAATTTTAAAGTACATATTTATCAGCTGTAAAGGAATAGTTAGAGTAGTTCCAAATCTGTTTGGTAATTCACACAGGTTTGGAACTACTTGAGGGTGAGTAAAGTCGCTCAGTTTCGGATTTACATTTTTTAATTTAACATAAAAATCCATTTTGTAATGTCAAAGAACTTTACCAAATATATTTTTTTCCTCAAAATTTGTAATTATCCATAGATTTTTTTTTTTTTATGCATTTTTCCCACAGACCCACATATGTAATAGAACTATTTTTGGAATCAGCAGCCTAATTAGTAGGAAACACATTTTAGTAGTGGATTTCATTCTGCAAATAAGATGCAGGGCAGTGTTATAATTTTCTTAGCTCATCTTCTTTTTTGAGTTACCTCACTTGAAATGCACATTTTGATTTTGCACTAACCTCAAAATGAATCCCACACAGATGATCTCACGTGCACTCATCAATCATCTTTTTTTCCCCCTACTTTTCACCTCCTCTTTACTTTTATCCTTCACTTCCCTCTCCTCTCCACTCCTTTCCTGTCCGTTCCTCAGATGCGTTCTGGCCAGATTACCAGGAAACTCTGGGGCTCCAGTAAGCGTCTCACTCAGATCTCGTCTGGAGAAACAGAGTATCACACCCAAGAGCAGCCCTGACCCCGCCCCCAAATCACAGCCCTGTCAATCACCCAAATCCATTGTTTCAGATGGGAGGATGGCTCTCTCCTCTTGCTGAAACAATACGAAGGACTTTTTTTTAGCACCTGTATGCAAATTTGTGTGTGTGTGTTGAGCCAAACGGATGCATGTTCCCTCGTGTCATTGTAGATGTGTAGTTGGACTGGTGCAGGCACCATCTTAACTACATGTGTCTGAATTCTGTGAAAACCCTAGTGTTGACCTTCCCGACTCCACCCTCTCTTGTCGTTTCCACCACATGTGCCACGCCCATTTAGTTAATCCTCATTAACACACAGTTATCATTATCATCATCATCATCAGCATCATTACAACATGTTTTGTCATGTCTGCATTCACATAGCGTCAGGTTTTATGTGTTGAGTATGCGTCCGGTTATTTGTTTCTTTAGTGGCCTTGTCATATTTCATAGGTTATTTTATTAGTGGACACAGGCATTATTTATTTGCACAGTCTTGCTCTTGCACAGACCTCGAAAAGTGGATGATAATTTACACCAGTATAATTCAAAATGCATGTGACGTATTCTGCTCCAATAGACCAACACATTTTATAGCAAAACTGACATCTGTGGAGGTGCAAACGCTGATTTTTATTGTGCGTAACTGTCGAATGTTGTCATTCATTACTTGAATTCTGATGTAGTTATTTCAATGAAGAGTGCAAGATTTAATTTTGTCGTGGATGTACATGCAGTTTGATTTGTTGCATCTGAAGGTTTTGTTTGATGAAACACTACAAATACAAAGGGGGAGAAGTTTCGAAGGGCTTTGTGAGACACGACAGTAAGCAATACAGTTCGTCCCTCTGAAGCATTCCACTGGCTAGTCCATGCTCCGCAGTCTTCCTAGTATCCAAACCGAGCACTATAAAGAGAGGAGGTACTTGTGTACCGTGGAACAGCTAGAACCAATGCAGCATAATTCGATAGTCAGGTGAGACGCTGTTTCCCTCCTCTCTTATATTTCTAAGCCATGCAGTCTTCGTTTACTATGCAGGTAAACTTCCAGGCCTTCTAGAGAATTCACAGTTGTACTGATTAATCTGAATTCTGCTCCATCATATGCAGTTTTTATTTCTTCACCGTAGGCTGGAGATGTATGCGTGTCCCTTACAAGAATGTACCACGGTAATCATAATTTCCAGTAAAATACCTTTATTATAGTGTGTGTGAAAAGCTTTTTTGCATTTAATTACTAGACTTGCATAGTGATAATTACTAAATATATTTTGGTGGAAAATATAATTACCGTTGTATTTTTGTCAGGGTTTAGTCTCATGTTCTTACAGTAATGTCTTTGATTGACAACATTCATTCCTTTACTAAAGAATGCTTGTTTTGACATTTATAAGAGATATGAAGATGTTAATGAAGATACTAATACCAAAATGCAGATGTGTTTATCAGGATGTTTATATAGTTTTGTGTCTCGTATGTTCTTCCATATATGTGCTTTAGTTTGCGATGGTGCTGAGGTTTAGAGTTGAAGTCTGAATCGGGATGAGTTATGTTCATTTCCTATCACAAAGTGCTCCCTGCATCTGCTGGTTGCTTTGGAAATAAGTTATACCAAGAGATCTAAATTAATGCTTTGATTTCTTTTCTTCATTTATTGTATTTTAAATCCTGTATTTTTTAGACTGTCAATGTAATTATTATTTTTTTTTTAAACGGGAGATCCTGAGGTGGCTGTTTTTAATTCACGTATCTGTTTGTATGTATATGTGTTTTCTTCCTTTAATTAAATGAATGGAGTGCCTTTTTTATTCTGTCGTCACGCAAATTAGACTCCATGATCTGAACACTACAGCATGACCTTTCGTGACCCCTGTGGACATCCACGGTTTCTGTGGGAACCAGACAAACTTCAGCAGTGACTCCTCCGTCATATCAGACCCGTGACTTACTGAGCTGCTTTTGATTTAGTCGTCACTAATGGATGTGTGTGTGTGTGTGTATATCTGTGCTTATTTATGAATCCAGTATGAAATGTACAGCATGAATTTTATTTCTGTTTATGAATTGTATTTTTTTGCACTTTCCAGGTACGACAAATTGTAAGAGATTGTTTTAAATGTCTCCTTGATCTGTACAGAGAAACTGCTTTGTTATACGTGAAAATTTATCATTAAAGCCCTGTTGAAAAATCACAGTGATGTGTTTAAGTTGTTTGTCTGTTATTCAACTAAATAGGCAAATAAAAATGTGTAATGTTATAACATTAAAAATAATCTTAGTGTGTATTTCCAAAAATAAATATATAATTTTTTGTGCCAAACAGAACTGATGCACAAATCCATGATATGAAGTATTTATTAGTATTTTTAAAATAACAGACAAGAGTAAAATTAATTAAGAACATTAGAAAACTACAAGGGTATATGTCATAAAAAAGATTTGACATATTATAAAAGACATATACTGTAGGCAAGTATAGTGTGTTAGCTGTGATGTTTGTGAATATATATTTCACAATATATAATACCGAGCCAATGTAATAATCAACTTAAATAAAACATACTTTTTCAAATAGTGTCTGTTTTGTCAAATTTGATGATGCTGCTTTTATACCGCGGCGGCCCCTTTAAGAAACTCTCTGGAAGTGACCGTGTGCGGCGGCGGATTCTCGCGAGATTTGTCCGCGAGAGTAAACAGTCGCCATTTCTCGAAAGTAAGAAAGAGCTGAAAGTGTGGCGCACAGTTCGTTCACATGCGCACAGAAACCATCCCCGACAACTCCTAAAGTAAAGACCGTATCTAAGCTTCTCGCTACCGGCTGTCTTCTCTGGCTGTTGTACAGTTAGATGTGATATTCCAGTCGGAGTTTATGAGGGCGGTGAGTGATTGAGGCCTGACAGTACACACACACATTACGTTACATCCTGAGCAGACTGTAAACTCACTGTTGTTGATCACTCTCGCAGGGGCATAACTGCAGAACCAACAGCCCTCCTCTGAAAAATGATCATTGAAAACCTCGATGCCTTGAAGACGTGGCTCTCGAAGACTCTTGAACCCATGTAAGTGATGCTTCTGTTGCTGCACAGTGCGTTAAAATGATGCTAGGAAAATGATTCAAACCTTCCTGAATGCCAGTAACTTTAGATTTGTTATGACTTTACTACTCACAAATGCATTTACTCTTTTATGAGTTGGTCTTACATTCTATTAACTATAATTCTTGTACTTTGGTTATCCTTGTAATCACGGGTTACCATCGATTGTAAGTTGTATCTGTACAGGTCTGTATAAGTTGCAAATTAGCGTCAAGAACAGATTTTTATGTCTGGATTAACATCATTTGAGTTTAATGTAATTGAAGTGTATGTGTCTGTCCTGCAGATGTGATGCCGACCCTTCTGC
The DNA here is from genome assembly GCA_032359235.1 of Enteromius mattozi. Taxonomy (NCBI): domain Eukaryota; kingdom Metazoa; phylum Chordata; class Actinopteri; order Cypriniformes; family Cyprinidae; genus Enteromius; species Enteromius mattozi. The sequence goes on from JAUMHE010000051.1 coordinate 2,404,860, forward strand.
TCTTGCGAAATATGTGGTTGCCTTGGTGAAGAAAGATAAATCTGAGAAGGAGTTGAAAGCACTATGCATTGACCAGTTGGATGTATTCCTTCAAAAAGGTATAATTAAACCGTATTAAGGGTCTGAATACATGCATTTCATTTGCTCAAACCAGGTTAAGACATGATTGACATCATTTTATAGCATATGTGCTTATAAGTGCTGAATCTCTAAAGCTGTTACCATTCATTTGCTTTTGTTTTCAGAGACGCAGATATTTGTGGACAAACTTTTTGAAGCTGTGAACGCAAAGAGTTACCTACCTCAACCAGAGCAGCTGACTTCTGCAAGCAGAACCGAAACTCACCAGCGCACAGAGAAAGATGAAACAAAGAGAGAGGAGGTAACACATAACAATCACACAAGATCAACCTTTTGAATAATCCTACAATACAGTTTCAAAAATGTGGAGTCAGTATTGATAAAGAAATGAATACTCTTATTCCACAAGTGCACATTAAATTGATCAGAAGTGACACTAAACACATAAGGCTAAAATAAAAAAGATTTCTATTTCACGAAAATGCTGTTCTTTTGAAATCTCTTTTCATTAAAAGAAATACAAAATATTAGGCAGTTTACATCAATATTAACTGTTTACAACACTTTTCTTGAGCAGCAAAGCAGCGTATTAGAATTTGTAACCTTAATAATGGGTCGTTCCAGCTGGAATCATCAAGTTTTGGAAAAGTTCCCCACCTGACCTCCTCAGATTTGTCTCAAAAAAATCTATGTGATGGGTAGTATGGCCAATAGATCATATACAAAATTTCAGATCTCTACTGTGCGTACTTTTTTCACAAAAAATCTGTAAAAAATCACTGTCTGAGTGACCATGTTCAGACTGAAATATCTCCAGAACTAGTTGTGCCAGGTCCATGAAATTTTCTGGGCTAAGAG
>JAUMHE010000051.1:2405898-2421764 GCA_032359235.1 Enteromius mattozi
GCCCAGAAAATTTCATGGACCTGGCACAACTAGTTCTGGAGATATTTCAGTCTGAACATGGTCACTCAGACAGTGATGCCAAAACAAACTTTTTCTTACAGATATTTTGTGAAAAAAGTACGCACAGTAGAGATCTGAAATTTTGTATACGATCTATTGGGCATATTACCCATCACATAGATTTTTTTGAGACAAATCTGAGGGGGTCAGGTGGGGACCATTTGATGATTGCAGCTGGAATGACCCTAATACTTTACAGTATTACTATTTTTACAGTTTTTGATCAAATAAATGCAGCCTTTATGAGCTGAAGATAATTATTTTAAAAGCATTTTTAAAGTCCTACAGACCCTAAACCTTTAAACGGTAGTGTTCATTGTGAAATTTTGCTTCGTTTCAGTTTTCTTTTGAAAACTGCTTGATGGTATTGATTTGTTTGGTTGGTTTTGCATAAGCCGCCCAGCCGAGATGAGGATAGAGAAAAGAAATTTTCCAGGAGAATAAACCACAGTCCTCCGTCTAGCTCCAGATACAGCCGAGACAGCAGGTGAGATTAACATTAAATATGTAACTTAAGATTTTCTTTATTTTTTACATTTTCCCAGAATGCCACATACATACACACATCTTTTAGGGCAGCTTGTTGCCTGTCTTCATATTTTATCTTCTATTTCAATTAAATTACAGAAGAGTAGATGACCGCAAGAAAGATGACCGCTCCAGGAAGCGAGAGTATGACCGTAACCCTCCCAGAAGGGACTCGTACAGAGAGCGTTATAACCGCAGGAGAGAACGCAGCCGCAGTTACAGTCGCAGTCGTAGTCGCAGCTGGAGCAAGGACCGCACTCGTGACCGGGACAGAGAGCGGGACAGAGAGCGGGACCGCAGCAGATCAAGATCTCGCACACGGAGTCGCTCTAGAAGCAGAAGCAGAGGTGAGATGTCACTTTACTTTAGTGATGTGCTTTATTCTCATGTTAGAATTTTTATGCGTGTGCTTGACATGGCATACTATGCTTTGTCTAAAACAGATTAAGTGTTTATATTTTGCAACGCATATTAATAGAGACTGCATGAAATATTTCTACATAAATTACTTGAGCCAGAACCAGTAGTTTTAGTTCTTACATATTTAAGTAAAAAAAAGTTAAAAATGTTAGATTTTTCAAATGTTTCTCTCATTCTTTCAAGTAAATGTTAAACGAGAATGTTAACAAACAGGAAAAAAGCTGTAAAATATTAACAAACTAAAATAAATGTTCTTTTATTCAAGATTGAAAAAATAAATAAATAAAAAATTGTGTATGTGTATATATATTTATTTATTTATTTTTTAATGATTTTTAAATGTAATTTATTCCTGTGATGTCGAAGCTGACTGTTCAGCATCTTCAGTCAAAATTTTTCTGAAATCATTTTCATATTCTGAGCATATGCTTAGTATTTTTGTGGAAGCTGTAATTATTTACAGTATTCTTTTAAAGAAAGTAAAACTGTATTTATTTTAAGTGTAAATCTTTTGTAACATTCTAAATGTGCTTACTCTCACTTTCAATCAGTATAATGCATCCTTGCTGAGTAACAGTGTTAATTTTACCAAATGACCTTTTTAACTGTAGTAAACTGTAAAAACTAACAAAAAAAAGAAGGCCAGACAACATTTACAGTGCTAATTTTGTCATGCTCCCATTGAATACTTTTCTTGCCCTCCTAGAGCGAGATTCTGGAAAGCCAAAATACGAGCACAGTCGTCAGGAACGTCAGGAGGCCGTGACCACCGACGGCTACACCGCTACGCCTCTCCCACCCGGGAACTCCTCTACTCATTTCCCTGTGCCCACCCTCAGTAGCACCATCACTGTCATTGCCCCCACCCACCATGGGAACAACACCACTGAGAGCTGGTCAGAATTCCCTCAGGACCACACACCCTTCAGCAGAGGCGGCCCACCAAGGAAACGCTGTCGTGACTATGATGGTACAGAGTTTTTTGCTCTCTAATCAGTGAACAATATAAGTTAAAGACTAACCATCTACAGATTGAATCAGTAACGTTCTGATTTGCTTGTCTTGACAGAGAAAGGCTTATGTATGCGAGGAGACATGTGCCCCTTTGATCACGGAAGTGATCCGGTGGTGGTGGAGGATGTTAATCTTCCCAGCATACTACCTTTCCAGCCACCGCCTCTTCCTGGAGTAGACGGCCCACCTCCTCCAGGTCTGCCGCCCCCTCACTCACTCCTGACTCCACCAGTGAACCTCAGACCACCTGTGCCCCCACCGGGCACCATGCCTCCCAGCCTACCACCTGTAGCAGGTATGAAAAAGCATTTTTTTCTTCATTTTTTTTTTTTTTAATGCTTCATGTTGAGTGTATTTCATAGGCTAAATGTTCCTCTCTCTTTCAGGTCCTCCTCCTCCTCTTCCTGCTCTGCAGCCCTCTGGTATGGATGCTCCACCAAACTCCATCACCAGCTCTGTGCCCACTATAGTGATGTCAGGTGTCCGGCCTCCGATCACCCAGCCTCCACCACCTCTTTTCACTTCAGGTAAGTGCTTATGAATGCGTCATGATAATAATTATAATAAATAATTATTATTATCAGTAAAGAAAACAGTTGTACCATTTCATGTTTTGTCGAAGCCATGATCATTAGTTTCAAGAATCTTTGAATATGAAGTGCAAAAGAACATTTATTTGAAATAGAAATATCTTGTAACATCATAAATGTCTTTTATAGTCACTTTTGATCAATTTATTGTGTCCTAGCTGAACAAAAGTATAAATTTCTTTTTTTAAAACAAAGAATCCTTCTGACCCTCTAAAACTTTTGAATGGTAGAATACATACCAAATAAAAATGCTACTATTTATTAATTTTATGATTGTGAAATTACAACAGATATTGTTTTTTGTAATGTATAGATTCGTTTGAGCCAGAGGTGTATAATCCCGAAGCCCCCAGCATGACGTCACGACCCATGTACAGACACCGAGTCAATGCTCAGAGGCCCAATCTGATTGGTCTGACCATGGGAGAAGTGGATCTGCCCCCTAGAGGTAAGAGCTCTGGCCTGCCTGCTAGACCAGCTCCTCATGAATTTGCTTATTTTTCTTACTGTAGAATGTAAACACATCCTGACACATTTTCTTTTTTAATTCTTTCAGAGAAAATGTTAAACAGCAACAGCGCTCGGATAGTTTTAGAATCAGACTCTAGGAAGAGAGGAGCAGGACTGCATGATGGAGCGATTCCTGCAAAGAAACCCTGGTTTGACAAGTAAGGCAGAGTCATTCAAATAAGATATTTTTCTAAAATTATACATTTTAAAAAATGTCTTTTTCATTACTTACATTTGACCTCAATGTGCATGTTTCTTTTTGCTCTACAGACCAAACTTCAACAAACCCAACCACCATGGCTTTCACAGGAAAGTGCCCTACTCTTCAGCAAACACCAAACTGGCCATCCGTCAGATTCCTCCTGAACTCAACAACATCAGCAAACTAAACGAGCACTTCAGCAAGTTCGGCACCATCGTCAATCTACAGGTACTGTCACTCAGATAAGCTTGAGATGGGTCAACATTTGTGATATGTGATATGATGTTCATGATCTTATAAGCACATTTCCTCTGTTTTAGGTGGCATATAATAATGACCCAGAGGGGGCGCTGATCCAGTTTGCCTCCCCTGAAGAAGCCAAACGGGCCATGCAGAGCACAGAGGCAGTGCTCAACAACCGCTTCATCAGAGTACACTGGCACAGAGAGGACGCGGTGGAGCACACACACTCCGCTCCACATCTGGTATCAAATCCTCCAGTAAATTGAACCATTAGTGGTCGAGCAATATTTTATTAGTGACTGATGCCAATAAAAATGTATTTTGAATTACATATAGATTTAATAAATGATATATTAAATATATTTTTTTAATTTTATATAAATTATATAACTCACTCAGTACACTCATTAATCTACCTTGGCTATATATTGATAATCCACTAATTACTACCCATGCTGTATTAATACCTCTCTCCACAGCACAAAAAAATCTAGTTTACAGTACTCATTCCTTTTTAGGGAATACGGAGTCATTTTATTGTGCATGATCTGACTGCTAAGTGTATAAGCACACATCATAATCAGTGCATAAACCGTTTCATATATCAGGTGAATCCAGCTTTAAAATCTGATTGTCGGAGCCTTGTTTGTTTGTTTGTTTGTAGAGCATACAGACAACCCAGGAGCCTGTGGTGACCACACTGAAACAGTCAGTGAAAGACCGACTCGGACCCCTGCCCACAGCTCACCCTGAATCACACGACCCCGGTGGCGCTCCACAGGTGAGCGTGTGGCTCAAACATTGCCTGATTGTGTGTATGTGTTTGTATTTGTGCTTTGTCTTAGTCGTCTCAGATCTCAGCACGTCTGTGTGTTTCTGTTCTCTACAGAATACAACCAAAGCTTCAGTAAAGGAGCGTTTGGGCCTCCCTAAACCAGCTGGCCTTGGAGGAAAGGTTTGTTTTCATACTTTTGCATAGCCAGGCTTTGTACTGTTATCAGAAAGTCTAGTCCATGCTTATAAACCTCCCACTTCCACTTCAAGGGCCAAATTACTTGTTTGTGTAGAGTATGCATTCAACAGAGCCATCTTGTTGCGCCCCATTGGCTTCTTTTGAGACCCTTTTGCATGTATACATAATGTAAAACCTCTTGGTAAATCTTCCCTTTTTTTTTATATTTAGGTCTTTTCCACATCTACTGGCTTGACTAAGACTGTTTATAACCCAGCTGCGCTGAAAGCTGGCCAGAAGGGAGCACCATTTGTGAGCACCACTGCCGGTGCAGACGATGCCCTGAAAAGGAAACAGGTTTGTATTAATGTGCAAATCGCAAATTTTATCGTTGTGTTAGGAGTGTTGAACTACTGTAAACGTGTTCCTGTCATTCTCCACCAGGAGGCGCTGAAGCTTCAGCAGGACGTTCGGAAAAAGAAACAGGAGATTTTGGAGAAGCACATTCAGACTCAGAAGGTGCATTAGTTATTGTCTTTTTGTCTTGTTCATATATTATGTTAATTGTCACAGCTTGTGATGGCTGGTGCTGGAAACCAGTATTTAGAAGTCAGTCTTGTGAGAGCACATTAAGTGATAAATCAAAGTTTCACTTTACTACTTATATCAACAGTGTTCTGTGAGGGTTTAATTAAGGGATGTACCTAAGCAACTGCATTTTAAGATGACTAAGACCTGTGTGTTTTCAGCTGCTGATATCTAAGCTGGAGAAGAACAAGTCTATGAAGGCGGAGGATAAAGCTCTGATCATGCAGACCCTTACCACCCTCACCAACAGCATCACCAAACTACAGGAGGAGATGAAAGGACTGTCCAGTGCTAATGCCCTCAAGACAACACTGAAGAGCAAAGCTCAGGTACACACATAGTCCCAAAGCACCATAAGCAACAGATGAATTTTTCTGCATGTGTGTATGATGGCATCTCTGTTTTCAGGCTCAAAAGGAGCTCCTGGACACAGAGTTGGACCTTTATAAGAAAATGCAGGCAGGAGAGGACACTGCTGAACTCAAGATCAAATACACTCAGCTGCAGTTGGAGGTATATTTCACATAAAGACAAAAATCACTGTTCTTGAACACATTTTTGCTTTTACTTTATTTCTTATAGCTGTAATATGACACATTTATATTTTTCTAAATTCTAGACATTAGTCTGTATGTAGCTTGATATTTTTTACCTTTGCTCTCAAAATAATGTGAAAGACATGGCCTGGATAGAAAAGCTATTGTTACAAAGTATATGTTTCACAGTTGTTTATTGCAGAACATTATATCTATCTGATTAAAAATAAAATTAATAATACCAAAAAGAGAGGGGAAAAAAGCAAAACAACAACAAACAAAACCAATACATAAAATACTTATTTCAGCTAGCTGCCAAGTCAGTATTTGTCATTGTAATTTAGTATAATTTATTGAACAAAAATAACGAACTAAAATTTAAATAAATGTATTAATTTTATTTAAAAAATTTTTTTTTTACAGTAGCACACAACAAAATTACAAATATTTTCAAGTTAAATGTAACAAAACTTATTAAAGAAAATAATTATATGTGTGTGTGTGTATGTATATATATATATATATATATGTATGTATAAACTGTACTAATATCTTCATGGTACTGAAATAACACTGCTATAACATCAACAGTTAAAAAACAAAAATCTAGACATAGTGACCACTTAACTAAATCAACACCAAAAGAAATGTTCAAACCTGTTTAAGTACCATTGAACCAGTATAAAAATATCATATATATATATATATATATATATTAGGCAATTAAACAAAATGTTGTAGCAAAGAGAGTTCTTTTGAGAAATAAAAACATCACGCATTACATTACCCACATTTAAATATGCTTGTCAATCCAGAAACATGAGAAATTAAACACTTAAGGAATCAACAGGAATCTCATTCACAGTTCTTCCACTGTGTGGCACTGTAGTGCTACTTAAACTCTGTCAGCTTAATGAGATGTTTTCATTCAGGCTGCCAAAAGGGGGCTTCTGACCCCAGGACGTGGGAGGGGGGCCCACGGCAGGGGTCGTGGGGCCCTGAGGAGCCGAGGCCGAGGGATTCGAGGACGTGGGAGAGGAGTCCCGACTCACGCTGTGGTGGATCATCGACCCCGAGCTTTAGAGATCAGCGGTTTCACTGAGGCCGATCGAGTCGACCTGCTGCCACACTTCGCAGTGAGTAACTTTAAAGGGCATGTTGCATCACAGTGTTCATGAGGTATGTCTTTGAGTCATAACCGCTACTCCCACTAACCTCCAGCAATATGGGGAGATTGAAGACTGCCAGATGGAGGATTCCAGTCTTAGTGCCATCATTACATACATGACCCGTGCAGAGGCTGAACAGGTACTGACGTAAACATTAATAAACGCATACATGCATGCCTTCATGCAGAGTCTAAACTTCAACTCTATTCCTAAGGCGGCCATCCACGGAGTTCGTTTAAATAATCAGGAGCTGCGTTTGGCCTGGCACAAGCCCGCGGCTTCCCTCAACACAACAGACCCGGATGAGGTTGAACCTGAGGATGAGGAGGTACGGCCTTCATCACAGTTCACTTTAAGGGGGTTTGGTTTACTCCATTCAAGCCATTTGTAATACTTTAATTAGGCAAGTAATTTTAACGTTTGTATACATTACAATAAATTTATTTTGCTTAAGGGTTATGTGGCTCTGGAGTAATGATGCTGAAAATTCAGCTTTGCATCACAAATAAATTGCATTTTAAATTATATTAAAATTGAAAAAAAGTTGTTGTGATATTTGGTAAGATTGCTGTTATTACTGTATTTTAGATCAAATAAATGCAGCTTTGGTGCACATGCATAACAAAAACAACCTAAAAATATACAAACATAAAACATTCTTGCAATGATACATATTTTGATTGTCCATTGAGTAAAATTTTGACTGACTGGAAGGATCTTCATGTTTATTTTTATTTGGACCTTGATGGACACAACCCAAAAATGTGATTTATAACAAATGAAGTCATCAGTGTCTGTACACAACTAATGTATCACTGATTTTAATAACAAAAACTTAATTTCACGTTGCATTATCACAATTCTTATTTTAAATTCTACTTAAATTAGCCACAATCTGATGCAAACCTTGTGACTGCCTAACATTACATTTCATTTTTCTGTTGTGATGTTGCCCAGCAAGTGTAAACAACTTTGCTTTGTGGCTTATAACATACCTTAATAAAAGTTGGATACATCCCACTTTGTTACTGTTTCTTCCTTGTTCTTGTGTATAAGTAACATAAACCAAGCCCCTAATGTACCATATTGTAAACACAAAACACTTGTACTGTCATTGCACATTCATTTGATTTTTGAGTGCCTGTTTTCTGATTGGCTGCAGTTTCCAGAGGATTCGCTCGTGGACGATTCCCTGCTGCAGGACGACGATGAAGAGGAAGACGATAATGAGTCGCGCTCATGGCGCAGATGAAGATGAAGTCGTGTGTCCAGTCCTGCTGTACTGCACCACTCGAGCGCATCGGGTCTTGAGTTGTGTGTTTTTGAAAGGGTTGTTTTTAAAAATCAGATTTACATTTCATTGCTTTTTTTATTTTACTTATCAAACCTGTCAGCAAATAGAAAACGTTACTCAAAAGGCTGTGAATTTCAATTACTGAGATGTAAGATAACATGAATGATTTGATTTCTCGCCGTCATCGTTTTGTTTGGTATCGTGTCAAAACATTGACTAACTTTTGGCGGCTGCATTGTTTTTCTTCTCTTTTCTTTTCTTTTTTTTATGGTCAGTGTGTTGACCCAAATTTCTTCAATAGTTTTGAAAATGTTACAGTTTGAGAGACATATGGGAAATGTTTCGATTTCAAAGACAACAGTAGAGCATTTTTGAAGCGTTGTTATAAAACATGTTATATGCTTTCCTTAGTATAATCAGCCTGATGAGGATGTAGCTTTTTGTGTACATATTTTATGTATCAATTTTAATGGTTTGTATGAATTCTTTGCTTCTGGATTCATCTCCTGGGTTTAATTTTGAAATGTAAAAAAATAAAGAATTGAAATGGTCTAGAAAAAATATCAGCTGCAAAAAAAAACAAAAAAGAAAGAAAAAAAATATTGAGAGCTCTGTTGCAAAAGCAGCACTGAGCAAAAAAAAAAATCTGAACAGCTGAATAAAGACCATTTCAACCCCCACCCCCAATTCTCACAAAAAGAGCAAATTTTCTAAATTCATCAAGCACTCACAGAACCAGCAAGTAAGTATGAAGCACAAACAAAATCAAATGAGGTAAGCAAATTGTTTGATATATTTTACCTCTGTTTTTCTTTTCAGGTGGTTGACTAACTGTCCATTTCTGTCCATTAGGTCACATGTTTATGGATGAATCTTAAAACTACATTGGATCACCAAACATGTCTCATTACAAACAGGTATGGTCTTCATTCACATTCTTTATGGCCTTTTCTAATTATTTGGACGCTTTTGTTGTCAACTTGTGATGAAACTGCCTAGTTCTTTTCCCGCAGGACACTAAAACCAGTTTTTACAATATTTGTTGACCCTTGACGCCATCACACCATCCTGACGACTTGCATCCGGCCCCCCATACAACCTCTGAGCATCACATTTGCATAGTGGAGAACGAATTACCCAATCAGAGCGGTAGCAGTCGGTGATGTGGCTCTCCCACCTTGGTGCCTGTCGTTGAAGCTCAGCTAATTGTGAAGAATTCGATTTGCTCTTGGAGTGTGCCATGAAGCTCAGCTTTACCCCCACTGACTAAACCTCGCCCGGCCCAGCAAGGGGGCCCTTAAGTGGACACTCGCCCCCTCCTACACGGCCTCATGCTGCACTCCTCACCCAATACCCCCTCCGTCGGTCGCAGGAACCTGATCTCTCACCATCATACAGGCCTACAGTGAGTGTGTGTGTCCCGTTCCTCCCCTAGTTAAAATTTGACCTTTGACCTCTCTCCCGGTGTAATATACCATTTTAATAAGCTTTGTTGGGTCAGTTAGTGTGTCGTTACTATGGAGATTGTCGCGGTGTGTGAGTGATGTAAATGGCGGTTCTTAAATAGGCCTATTTAATCTGAGGGACCCCTGCAGCCCGACTACTCCGTAATAAAGTGATGTATTTGTTAAACCCAGACTCATCGTGAGCTGCGAGTCCATGAGGCCAATGCGTTTCCGGCGGAATAAAGCGTGTAATGTGTTTACCGCAGAAAACGTGGGCTAACTAGTTTAGAGCGTGTCAGAGCGCTTCAGCTAACACATTTACTTTGGCTCAGTCATTTGTAACGACTGTTTAATCTGTAATTTGTGTCAGTAAGATAAATGGGTTTATTTCTTAACCGGTGAAGTGAATGATGTTTGAGGTGTGAAGTTGGCATTAGGACTTTTATTGTTAGTCATTTTATTCTGATTTGGGTCATTAATGTATGCAAAATCATAAATCGTCTTGCTTGTATAAATTTACTTGTAGTCCACATCCAGTTCTGATCAAATGGGGATTTATTTAATTGTTTGTTTCATTAAAACGATCTCTAAATCTGCGATGGGTGACGGTGCCCAGTGTTTTTCGTAGCCTCCTGCTAGTGCTGAGAAAAAAGTCTTTAATATTTTATGTGATCACAGGCCTCTATAAGCAAATTTCAGTCCCCGGCAAGTTCAGCCAAAACATGATTAATTTAGTGTTTATCCCCGACATCCTTTAAAAAAAAAAAAAAAAACCTTCGGCCAGACGTGCAGAGCTCAGTTTGAGACTAAATCTCTAACTCTACATCATAATACAGGCCTGGGGAGGAATCTTTGCTTGGGCCACATTTTCTTATTTGGATATCTGAGAAAGACAAAGACTGAGCTTCTTTGAACTGAGTTTCATACCACTGTGCAGCGGTCAATATAGACTGAGCAGATCGTACTGCTTACAAAAAAGCTGAAGAATTTTGATAATTATTTTAGTTTATTCTACATGTTCTTTTATTTTTTGTTTTGGTACAACGATCCAGTAAAGTAAGATAAATGCTGGTCTTATCTGCCATATGCAGATGTGACCTCATTTACTCAACAGATTTTAAAGTTTAGATTACTAAAATTATAACCAAGAATAAACCTTTTAATATTTGTTCACCCAACATCATAATTACTCAGCCTCGTGTACTTCCAAATCCATCAGATTTTCGTTGATCTGCCAAAAACTGATTTTTGAGGGATTTCTGTTCCACCAAAAAGTTATAAAAAGACATCCATTTGAATTTTGAGCAACAGGAGGGTGAGTAATGAGAGAATGATCATCTTTGGGTGACCTGTCCCTTTAAATTACTATGAAACAGTGGAAATGTTGTTCTGTATGTTAAAGCTGTGGTCACATTGTAGACTTTGAGCATGAAAAATGTCTTTTTTTATAATACTTTACAGAGCCCTGCATCTTGGATTTTTTTTGAAAAAGACCTAATGTTAACTAAATTGATACTCAGAAAAAGCAGTCGAAGGTTGTGGTTTTGTGACAAAGGATTCAAAACTTATCTCAACTTATTTTTCACAATTTGTAAAGGAGTGGAAAAAGTGAAAATCAGGATTTGGCATAAAGTTTTCAGAATCATTCATGCATGTGAAAATGAGCTGATATGATATGAATCTTGTGCCATTTTTCTGATATTACTTTCCACCTCACAACTGATTATCCAAAGCAAAAATACTACAAAAGTCTTTATTTTATGAAAAAGTGCAACATACTCAAACAAAACAGGCACTATTTTTGGAATCAGCAACCCAAAATCGATAAGAACAAGTACTGGATTTCATTCAGCAAATATGATGCAGGATGGTGTAATAAATCACAAATGATTTGCTTTCAAAATTAATGATTGCATTCAAAATCTGACTCAATTTGAAGCTGCAGCACTGTGAACTTGCCACTTTTAAGTGTGTGCTTGTTGAAACTAACCAAAAGATAGATCTTTGATGTATACATCCTATTGGTTTTACATTTTCTTGTCAAACAAATTTGCAGGTCACCAATACAACTAAAAAAAAAATAAATCAAAAATTAAATGTATTTTAATTACAATAAATATTAAGTTATTGAGGTGCCTCTGAAAGTTTGTCAACGTCATCTTTTTCGAGAACAGCTGAAGTACAGGCATGAAGTGCATGAATTAATTGCAGTTTTACTTAAGAAGAGAACGGAAGTACAGTATGAGGGATTTCAATCCGGTGCTTGTAATGAGCGATTGTTGTAGTGGTTTTGGTCTCTCTGGGAGAGTTGTCAAGAGTCGCTCCATCTGTCTCACTCTGCGGCGTCAGTAAAGGTGCTGACAGAAGCTTTGGCTGTTTGAACTTTACAGTGGCCTTGTCATGCAGACAACTGCCCTCAGCTGAACCACAAATCCCAGATTCCCCAACAACACTGCAAAATTAGCTCCATAAATCAGAAGGGCTTCTGGGAATAGGCCCTGTGTTGCCAGGGGCAATGGATCATCCCAGATACTGGTGTCAGGGGTGTGTGAATCTCGGTGCCACCACGGGCAGATCCAGCCATCACTCGTGTTAAAAATACTCCAGTGAAGTCAGTGAGAAACACACGAGCTGGAGCTGCCAAAGGTGTCTGACGGTGTAAATGTTCACACATGTGTGCACACAAAAACTGTTTTTTTTTTTTTGTATTGGCTGGTAACACTTTATTTTAAGGTGTCAAAATACAGAGTAATTGCATTAATTAGGTACTTAGTAACATAAGTACATTTTATTTCACGTAAGTACAATGGCTACTAAGTTATGAAACAGCCTGTAATTACAGTTTGTAATGTAGATATAACAGAAAGCTACTGTTACACATGTTACACTTAAGTGCAATCTTGATGCACTTTATTTTTAAGTAGCTTATGTAAAATTCTGTAATTTATAATGAAGTTATAAAGGTATTGCATGTATTTAAGCTGTGTACTATGGGTTTAATCAAGCTAAAGGTAAAGCTAGGTAAGGTGTACAGTATAGATATAGTATAGATAGCACACTTAAGTACAATATTTATACAATTTATTTGAAGTAGCTTATGTCTGTGTACTTGAATTTATAATGATGTTATATAAAGTCTGCAACACATATGACAATCTTTTGGTTACATGAGTGTTACAAATGTGTAACAGTAGCAGCCTATTACATCTGCATAATTACAAATTGTAAGTACAAACTGTTCCATAACTTAGTAGTAGCCATTGTACTTACATAAATCCTAATGTACTTACCATGTAACTAAGTACTTACTAGGTAATTACTCTGTATTATGGACACCTTAAAGTGTTACCATTTTTTTCCTTATGACTTACGAAATTTTGAGCTGTTATAGACAATATTATGACTTTGCATTTAAGATTAAGATGGTTTGAATTATTGTTTTTTCTAGTTCTGGATGCCGCTGGATGGCAGTGTGCTGCAAATATATTGTCATTATTTTGCTGCAACTTTGAACAAGCGTCCAATACATGTATAATGAAGTTTAAGCCGGGATGTTTTGTCAGTTACTTTATGGCTCTTTGCATAGTTCTCCGTGCAATGATATCGAATTGTATCAATTTTATAGTTTAACATGTAACTAAATATGTTTAATTAATTTTGGATATGAAATGGCTGTTTTCTTTTACTTTAATCGAACCCTTTAATATTTTCATATATTGAATTTGTTTTTCCATTACTACACATAAGTACTATTTCTTTACCACATAATATACACTCTTAAAAGTAAAGCTTCCAAAAGGGAATTTTTGCAGTGATGCCACAGAAGAACCAGTTTTGTTACCTAAAAGAACTTACTGTTTCTATTTCTTACTTTAAAGAGCATTTTAATAGCATAAAGAAATCTTTTCCACTATAAAAAGAAATTTTTGTGCAATGGAAAGGTTGCATGGATGATAAAGGTTCTTTATGGAACCATCCATGTCAATAAAGAAGCTTTATTTTTAACTATATAGCCTCTATATATGTGTACTTTACTTTTAAGCATATGTGCTGTTCAGTTAATGCAAACCCAATGATGTATTGACATTCTGATTTGCACAGATGTGATGTGACAGGCTGTAACGAAGGTTAAAGATGTCAATTTAATTATGGGTCAAAGGTCACATTACTTGGCAAACACATCCTGGAGCTGAGATGGCCGATTAGAAAGATCTCAAGTCATTTAGATTAACTTATGTTAACGTATCATTGTGCAAAAAGGTCCTTCAAGTGGGGAAAAAAGGTACTTTTGATTATTCATTTTCTCTCCTAAATGACTAAAATTATTTTGAATGTTCTTTGTAAAGGTTATATTAGCAACTGCTCAGTGAAAGATTCTTTTTGGAACCCAGAATGATGACATCACTATGGAGAAAAAAGCCTTTTGGAAAGTGTAAATTAGAGAAAATTTTACATGATTGAACCAATTCTTTCTTAAAAAAGGGGAAAAAAAATCTACATGATGAAACCTAAATAATTCTCCTGGTTATTTGAGCAAGTTTTTAATCAGTTGCTTTGATTACTAAGGCTGTTTTTGTCTGGATGCTATCTGCAGGAATAATTGCCTGTGTTAAAGATCTCTGTCTGTTGTTATAACACACGGTCAGTACGACGCAGTTCAGAGGATCAATCCTGCTGCACTTGGCTGCTTTAAACTCCGAGTGGAAATAAAGAGACTGCATCAGGACCCCAGGGGCTATTCAAGATCCCCTCCACCCCAAACACCGCTATCTGTAAATTAGCTGACTTTGTGACCCTGCCTGTAATTGCATTAGTTTATCAATGTAGCACACAATTTATTATCCCGAGCAATAACAGCACACAGGGCTGGTGTCTGTGTCTCACACCTTACACAGTAATTAGAGACGAAGGATTTCAGAAGACGTGCTCTAATGCCTGTGTTTGAGATTCTGCTTGTGCTTATAGCTCTCTGAACATTAATAAACACCGTACAGACCCATGAGCACATGGGCAGACACACCAGACCTCTATTTCCATCTTTCCTTTATGACCTATAGGTGCCTATAATACAACAATTTTAAGGCAAGTCTCAGTTTCTTTTGATTTTTATAGGACTAATGATTTGAACAAACCTCTAACCCTAAATGTTAAGCTTTGCTGTGTAACTTTTGTATTATGAAAGTGAATGAAACCTCAAATCATGTAGCTTCTTGTGGAGAAGTGCACTGTTCATTTTTGACTGGGTAATAGTTTGTCTGGCAGACAAAACAATGTCCTTTAGACAATAAATGGTGATTCTGAGCCATCTAGAAGCTTTTTAGAGATCAGAATTTATATATTCTTTTGGTGGACTTTTTTGACTTGAGTTAAGCACAAAGACCTAACCCTCCAAAACCCCCACAAAGTCCTTTTCACATTTCTGGGATTTGCAGAAATGGAATTTGTTATAGCTGGATAAACTTCTAGTGATTAACAAAATCTACAACAGATAGAATGTTTGCATTTACATTTGATTCAGTGGCACAACAAAAGAAGCCCAATAGCGTTTATGACTTTGCAAAAGTGAAGAAATATCAAATTTGCCATTATAGAATCAGATTATTACTGTCTGTAAAAAAGGGCCAGGAAATAGTAAAGAAAAAGATAAAAAAAAACAAATTGATGTTAACAGTAACCTTAACCTTTAACATTTGTACTTCTCATACAAATACAATGCAAAAAAAGTAAATCTGAGAATATGCCTTCAACACTTGTAAATTTTATTCAAATAGAAGCTTAAAAATTGTGGGTCAAATTGATCCATTCACATCACAATCATAATAGAAATTGTGTACATGCATATCAAAACTCAAAAATATTTTGTCAGAATTGACCCAGAACACATAAACACTAATATGAGCAAGTACAACATGTTTTCTTCACTGTTAAAATGTGGCTATTGATGTTTTTTGTCAATGGTCAACATAGTTTTTACACAAATTGCTTAGCTATTACATTTCTTCTTACTTCACTTTAATAAAAAAAAAGAAAACAATTTTTGACAGATTCTAAAAACGTTCTAAATATTTAATGGGGATCACATTATTTTCTCAAAAAATTACATTATTAAGTATGACAGACAGACAACAGGTATGGGTGTAAAAAGTTAAGACAATATAAATCTGGTAGTTTATTGCATTATTTATTTAGGCATTATACATACCAATACTGTGTGTGTGTGTATGTATATGTGTGTGTGTATATATATATATATATATATATATACTGCTCAAAAAAATAAAGGGAACACTTAAACAACACAATGTAACTCCAAGT
>JAUMHE010000051.1:2421864-2451589 GCA_032359235.1 Enteromius mattozi
TATATTTTAAAATGTAATTTATTTCTTTGATGCACAGCTGAATTTTTAGCATCATTACTCCAGTCTTCAGTGTCACATGATCCTTCAGAAATCATTCTAATATGCTGATTATTATCAATGTTGAAAACAAATGTTGCTGCCTAATATTTTTGTGGAAACCGCCATACATATTTTAAATAATTCTTTAATGCTCAAAAGAAAATAATTTGTTTGAAACAAATGTTTTGTTTGTCTCTACTGTCACTTTTAATCAATTTAAGGCATCCTTACTAAATAAAAGCAATTATTATTGAGGTCATGACCCTAGTTGAGAGTCACAATGCTATGATACGACTCCTAATACATATGTCCAAGCAAAGTTTCACACAGAATAACCCCCAAAACAATGACATGAACATCAGGTGGTAGTACAACAGATTTGAAGATGTTCTCTATCCATTTATTAATGTAAATTAATAAAACCAGTCTGGTGTTTTGTACCGAGAAACCTCTCAGGACTGAAATTACTGCTGTCATGATATTGCTCACAATTTACCACCAGTTCGCGGTATCCAGTTACTCATCCCCGCAAAGACACATTCACTGGAAGAGAGGGAGGACGGTTCCGAAACAAAGCCCGGTGAGTAAGATTCAAAAGAGGGAAACTGGACCCTGGCGGGCTGCGATATCAGAGTTTTGTGTCGAAATAATTAGCCTGCTTAACGCGCCATCTGGGCACTCCTCCTCTGGCAGGCGGCGGGTACCAGATGCCACCTGGCTAATTTTGCCGCAGCGGTAGCGGCGGAGCTGACAAACTCCTGCATCGCCTCTCTGCTGGGCCCTAAACACTGTGGCGAAGGGCTGAAAAACTCTGGAGATGGCACATTATGTACAGACCACTTCATTATCTGAGAGCTTAGCATCTTTCAGAGATCCAGAACGCACTAAACTGCGCTACAGGACATAGATTGCATTGTCAACAATGCCATTATCTTTAAAGGACATAAAAACTTCAACTCATTCAAAATTCACAGTAAATTCAGAATAATTTGTCTGGGAATTCTCATCGCACATGAATTAGAATCTTAAAAAGAAAGACTCCCAGACTCAAAGAAAGCACTTGGAGAGTGTTAAGATGTCTATAAAGAGATAAAGTTTTGTACATCCCCTATTTTTCTCCAGATCACCCAAACAAATCCACCACCTCCCAAATTTCCTGGGTTATCAATGAAAAGCAGGTGCCTTGTAATGCGACCAGGCTCTTTTAGCACTGAAAGTGACAATGGGCAGAAATATTTGTTAGACTGGAAGAGGCTTGCTTGGTAACTTGATAAGGGTCTGAATTTACTTGATGAGGTAAAAAGTTCCTGAGCTCAGCAGCATGAGGATGACGGTCCCCTGAGGGCGGCTGAGAAACCATATCTGCCCTGTAGGAGCTTCCCCTTTGGTAAGCACTTCTTATCACGAGGCCATCACGGCTGGCCGATAGCGCTGGGTAATATCCAGTAACAGCAGTCTTATGTGAGATCCAATACACGGATCAATCCTCGGGCCAGAGAGCTCTCATTATCCTCCAGAGGCTTTCTTATCCACGGAGACTGAGGTTGGGCGCAAAACATGCGCTTTCTAAAAACGAATAACATAGTCCTTATCTAGAAGAATAATGAGAATACGTTATGTTTTTATTTGTTTAGGTCACAGTAAAGGCATGCATGTTTACCGCAGGACCTCGAAACGGTTGAGAAAGTATCATCCCAATGCGACAAGTTCTTCGCCAACTGCACACCGTTCCCCGGTGGGCGGCTGTACAATGCAGCGCTGCAGTGAGTGTGTGTGTTTGTCTGTGTGTGTGTCGCAGCCTGATGATGGGTAGACACAAGAGATTGTAGAGAAAGAGGCAAGAAAACAGGGATATGAGAAAGGTAGACAGGAAGAGAGAAAGACAGAGATGTTGGGAGAGATGGGACTCTGAAACCCCAGCTAAATTCCTTTGGGGACGCCCATATACTGGTGCACATTTCCCCATGTGACCAGAGAAACTGAAAAACTAGCAACTGTCATTCTCACACTCATTTCCACAGGAGTGACTCATTCTGATTCACACTAAACACACAGTGAAAACAAACACTCAGCAAAAGCACGATAATAATGCAAGGATACTAAATGAGTGAAGTGACAGACCACCGAAGGAAAACGGAGAAACTCTTAATTTGCAACTTTAAAAAATATATATATATATATATTTTAATGATTCAGTGTTTTATCGGATCAAATGAAACATGGAAATATAGTAGACATTTTAATAATTAGCCTATTTTTATACAAATCTGTATTAAAAATGTACTTTGCCTTTATATCATGCCAATTTCCAAGAAGAATTTAATTAATAAATAACTGTCATATATATATATATATATATATATATTTATATATCTACATAATTAATCTACATTAATACATATCTTAATAACCACATATTATCTTTAAATATATCTCAATATATAATAAATATATCTGCATATAAATATATCTGAAACGTTTTACACTTTTGTATGAATGGTCTCTTACATTCTGTGGCCTTAAATGATACACACATTCAAATCAATCAAAAGACCCGCTACATTTTAGGAAAAGTCAATATGCAAACGACGACCAAAAAATTCCAAATGTACATTTTTTGGATTTTCACCATTTAAAAAAACTACATGTTTATTTTTTTCCCCCTTCCTCAGACTTTAAAGTAACAACACACCCTCCATATACAAACACAAGTCGGCTTGACTGGGAAAAGTTTTCCATAGCAGTGCAGAAAAGTAATTATCCACAATTAGTATGAAACTATTCAGTATTAACAGACAATTCCCTGCACTGCTTTCCACACAAACACCAAACTAAGGTCGAGCGGAGCGGCTGCTCTCCAGTAAAACCAGCTTGTGTGTCTTACCTCCAGTGAGGAGCTGCTATCTGAGAGGGAAGGTCAGGACCTCTCGGTGTGCAAGCGGTCGCGGATCTCATTTGGCTCCAGCAGGACAGAGCGGTGCAGGCCGGCGGGAATAAATCAGGGACAGAGTAGCAGGGTAAAGAGGAGCTCCACGCAGGGGCAGAGAGGACTGTTCGAGCCGGGCCGGGTGGACGGCTTCTTTTGCCTCTCCCTGAATGAAAGCAATCCCTGAGACTGAATGGGTAATGAGATCTCGGCTCCTGAGATTTTAGCTTTCTTAATCATGTTCATAATTAATTCAAGAACATTGATAATTTCATTACATTCTTTTTGTCTTATCAATAAATGATGTGCCTGCACTTTTGGTCTTGTGTACGGGAGAGGGAGAGAGAGAAAGAGAGAGAGGGAGAGATGCTGAGAGTAATACAGTACTACAGGCAAGAGGAGATGAATACGATACAAACAGCAAAGTGGTAATTATAATCTTTGACCAGGCCACCGGCAGCACAATATGAAGTCAAGTGGGCACTAATAATTAATAAGCCCTTATGCTGAGAGTGTGTTTGATTACAAGAAGCGTGTTTTGCATGTCTATACGCATGCTGTACTGACGCCATCTGAAGCGACTTTAAAAAAGTACTACTTTTTCGTTCTGGTTTTACATAAGGGAGGTCGGTGCATGTCCATTAGCTTTATTTCATCCACATCAAGATATAAGGTTAAAATTTATATCAACATGTAATTGGAAATGTATATTTTGTGTCTAATGGTTAGTTCTGTGATTATTTATTTTTAATTTTTCATCAATTTTTCCCTAGTTTCTTTTCAACCGTCCAGCGGTTCAATTCTTAAATGTACAAAAGGTGAAAATATTCCAACAGACTGTCATTTTTCTTTTTAAAAATACTGCATACTTTCAAAAAAATTTTTTTACTAAAATTTAAAATAAATATAATTTCTAAAGACAATTATAAAATAATAATTCTAATAAATTAATTAATTAATTAGCCACTGAAAATATATTAAATGCAATATTGCAATAAATAAATAAAAACAAATATATAAAACTAACAAATTTTAAAAGCAATAATTATAATTGCAAAAAAACAAAATGCTTTTTAAATAGCTCCAGGTGTAATACAGCATGTCATATTTCACCCCAAACAGTTGCTGTAACTAACCTTTTTTTTTTTTTCATATCATTTTTTGTCTAGTTCATTTTAAACCATCCTGTGGTTTTTTTTTTTTTTAAACAACAAAAATTTTTTATATTCCAACAGCCTCTCAATTAAAAAAAAACTGCATAATTATAACAACAATAATTATTTTAAAAATCAATATAAAAATATATATTAAATAAAAGAATAATTATAAATGATCAAAACAATCTTTTTAAAATAATTGTTAAAAATGTTAATATATTAACTTGCAAATTCTGTTTAAGTATTTTCAGATGGGATACAGCATGTCACAAGTATTTCATCTGAACACTTCATTTGTAATAATCTTAAAAAGTTTTTTTACAGGCTGAATTCAACAGATCAGATCCTGAACTGTTAAAGCTGTCACCATGAATCCAATATTGCAAATATATATATATATATATATATATATATATAAAAATAAGTGATATAAAAAGAAAGAGATTATAAGAAAGAGCTTTCAGTCTCTGCAAAAGTTAATGAGGTTCTATGCATTTTTAATGGATCATTGTGACAAATTCCACATCCAGCCACCTCTGTCTTAAACATGAAACTCTGTTATGCACTTTCATCGACTTTTTCTAAAAATCCATGTGCCATGAATGAATGAAATGAGGATTTTACAACTCAGATCAAACCGTAGATTATGATATTGTTTTGTTTACATTTCCAAAGCTGAAGTAATGAGATTGGGGCAGAAGGCGCGAGTACAGTAATTTGATGGATGTGACTGACCCCGTTTATTGGGCAGTGAATGATCAGCCTCAGTGGGCGGGTTAATCTGATAACAAGCATGGCCGAAATATCTCGTAAGGAACTAAACGCAATCACTCAGAGGCTGGTCAGACTGTGATTGATACACGGACACACCATTCATCCCTCGACAGGAACAAAACCGGCGACATTTGCTGATATCAGCTCCGTAACACAATGGCATTAGACAAGAGCTCCTGCCAAGCAAAAAAATAGACCGTAATGCAAGTGGACATAAAATATTTGAGATGAAAATGTCTTATTTACACGCGTCCCGTAAGATACGGCTTCAAGGGAGCCCTAATAAAACCAGAGGCAAAAAGCACAAAATTTATCGAGGTCATTCTGAAGTTTTTTGCATTTTATCCGGCACACATTTTATGTGATCTATGCATACCACTCTCATGACGTTTGAGTTTGCCCTTCCCAGAACAGATTGCCACAATGCATGTAATGATGGCCCTGCCCAGCTGTGCTTCAGAGGGGCAGCGGATGATAGTATTTCCATAATAATCCACCCTCGGCTCCCAGGGGCCCCTTGAGAGAGGGCTGGATGGAGGAAGAGGGTGTAGCGGAGCCACCATCGGGTGGGGGCGGCACGAGCGAGTCGTGTGGCTGAAGCAGCCTGTAGGCAATGCAATAAAATCAGCGCACGCTGCTCCTCTCTGCACCGCGACGCATGGCCCACCACTAAAACTGCACCCGCGGAGGAGAATAAATTTGAGGCTGGAGAGAGAAAAGAGAGAAAGGGGGTGCAGCACAGCTAGAGAGCAGACTTTCGTACTAATAATTGGGACGGCATCCCACGCTCGAGTGTTTATATGCATGTATTCATCTCGTGTCGGTTTGGAATTAGGGGTCGTTTGTGCAGGATAGGGGTTCTTGTGTTTTAATCTGTGCTTAAGTGTTGGTCTATGTACGCATGTGGAAAATAGACGTCTTTGGTCCAATCAGATGCCTCTGAGGGCGGGGCAGGCATCTTAAGTGTAGAGCACTATATTTTTAAAGTCTGTGATTTCTTCACTATTTTGTGACCACGTGAGAGTGCAAAAACAATAGCTATGTTTCCTTCACTCTGTTTTTATGTGCATTTTGAAGCTTCGCATCAGAAACGAGTGATGAAAATTGATAATTTTTAATAAAAATTAATTAACAAAAAGGTTTTTATGCTCGCTTTATGTGGTCTTTGACTTGTGCGAAAAAAGGTTAATGCAAATAATGTACTTTTAATTATATTTTCTTAGTGATATATATATTGCCGGTTCTACCAGAAAGTGATGATTTTGTTCTCTTGGATGGAAAAGGTGCTTATTCGCAAATGTTTTACGCAATATTTCAATTTTGCGCATAAGTTAAGCTAAATTCGCAGCTTTGCATGGAAACCCGGCTAATTACTGTTCCCAAACATGCTTCTGTTTTAAGCTGGAACCGAGCGTTTTAACACTGCAAAAAAAATTACATTACACAAGAACATACAATACATTTTCTCTTTCTTTGCAAGCTTTTAGCAGTTTCTGACACATAATAGATAATTCCAGATTAATTTCAGATGCTATGAGTTTCAATCCATGATTGCAAAATGACCGTAAAGATGCTGCTCCAAGTTCTTCCAAACATGTTTCCCCAACAACGACTGTGATTGGCTGAACAAACAGTTGGCCCCGCCTCCGATCAGAATGTATCAAAAAAAAAAGTATAAACAAATGAAACCACATGAAAATAAAATAACTAATTAACTAACTAACACACTCTGGGTGGCCTTATATATTTTGAGCAGGTTTAATCATGATTAATCACATCCAAAATAAAAGTTTTTGTTTACATAATACATGAGTGTTTAATTTGTATTTTTATTGTTATATATTATATATAAATACAAATGCATGCATGTATATTTAAGAAAAATATGTTGTATATATATATATATATATATAAAATACGTTATTTTTTTCAAAATATATGCTATACTGTATTTATATGTATTTATATAAACATAATACATAAACAAAGTACACATACATGTATTATATAAACAAAAACTTTTATTTTGGATATGATTCATTGTGATTAATCCTTTGACAGCACTGTTTTTAATAGGTATTTTTATAGATATTTTATTTCATGTATTTTCTGCATTTTATCCTATTGTGAGAAGTGCTCCTGTGCCTACAAATATCTATTAGTGAATGAGACCCAACTAGCGAATTGTGAAAGTTAGCGAACGTGTTTAACAACAAAATAATTACAGAAGTAATCTTTATGCAAGAACACATCCAGTGTGAACATTTCTGAGGATGTTTTGGCTCTTCCTTTGCAAGCTTTCAGCACAGTTTCTGACACATAACGGATAATTCCAGATGCCGTGAGCTTCAATCCATGATGCAAAACGTAAAGAACCGGATGCTGCTCCGACTTTTAAAGGGCAGGGTTGCGAAAGGGCAATGAAAGGTGTCTGAGCCGTGGAGGGGGCGTCAGCTGCGGCTTGACTGTGGAGGGAGAGCCGGGGCTTAGGAAAGAACCCCGCGGACAGCAGGGGCCCCTCATCTCCATGACACACTCTCTGGCACCGCAGCGATCGCGGTCAGGGGCCACGCTAATCAATATGTGAAGCCTGCAGGAGTGCGGGGGAAAATGTCTTAATGTCCTCAAGATGTGCACGACTGCAGGTTACACTCATTTTGTTTCTCGAGCCACTGTCATGACGTTGGTGTGTGTGTGTGGGATCAGGTGGGCAATAGAGAGAGAGGACAGGCTAATTAATGTAAGCATTTGCCAGTGATTAAGCTTTAAACAGAAAGGTCAGCTGAGCAGCGGAGCAAGGCCTGTCCCAGCGCCTTCTCTTAGGGCAGTCTAAACCTTTCCAGCTTAAATGGTAAAGATGCCATTTCACAATGGGGGAGCATGGGACACATGTAGGCCTGACACACGGGTCATTGGCTCACCACCCTCCATTACCCGGCCAAGGCAAATGTGCCGATCGGTGTCATTTAAGGGATGAAAAATAAGGCCTCGGACGAGATCAATAGATCCTGCGGTCCTCAACCGGCTGTGATTAATTGACTGTCACCAATTAATGGGGGAAAGATTACAAACCATTGTCTGAAGCATATGTGGGCAAAATACAATCTTTAGAGTACTGCAACGGTTCTAATAACATGATTTGAATTAGATTTTTACCTGTTCACATGGAATTACAAGTGAAAATTTTTAAACAAATTTCTAAAGTTACCTGTTATTGGTTTTTCAAACATGCCGTTATGCGTTTATCATGACTATAACCATCATACATTGTGTATAACTAAGTGGTTGCATAAATCATCAAAACATTAGGAATCTTATACTAATTAAAATGTATCATACCTACCATTCAAAAGTTAGGGGTCTGTAGGTTTTTTCTTTTCAAATAAATGAGTATTTTCATTCAGCAAGGATATATTAAATTGACAAAAAGTGACAATTTTATAATATTGCAAAATATTTCTAATTTAATTTGATGTTCTTTTGTACATTTCACTCATCAAAAAAACTTTGAAAAATTAAGAAATAATAATGAAAATAAGAGGATATTTTAAAATGATTTCTAAAGGATCATGCTGAAGACTGGAGTAATGATGCTGAAAATTCAGCTTTGCATCACAGGAATAAATTGCATTTTAAAATATTTCCAAATAGAAAACAGTTATTTTAAACTGTAATAATATTTTGCAATATTACAGATTTTACTGTATTTTTAATTCAATAAATGCAGCCTTCATGAGCATAAGAGGCTTTCAAATACGTTTAAAAAAAAGTACCGACCCCAAACTTCAAACATCAGTGTGTAATATAATAAATGAGTCATCAGCAATGCAAATCAACTCATACCTCTCTCTTAACAACAGAAATGATGATTTTTGTAGGTTCATGTGATGAGGTCTTCACTGCGCTGGATGACTCATTTCACTGGAGACTTCATGATGAAATGGACGTCTCTTGTTGACACAGCTCTTGTTCCACTTACGAACGATGAAGTGAGTAGCAAGCGATTTTTGTGTGTATTTCTGAGATGCTGATCTCACTGACAGGAGACAAAAGGGGAGGGAGGGGGTCTGTAAAAATAAGAAAACAAGGCAAATTTGTGTTATTATGTAAGCGCATGCTCAGCAATCTGGTCTTTGCTCACAAACGCGTGCAAACTCTCTCTCTCCAGGAATGTTTGCACATACAAATGTCTAATTCTGAGTTTCAGACCTCCTGGCATACAGTCAGAGCACTCATAGTCTAGACAAAGTCAAGTCGCCATGCGCTGTGTTGACATGAAAGACCTGCAACAAATGACAGTAATGTAGTCGCTGCACCAATAGTCCGCTTGATGCAATCAATGTACAACATTGTTTTGCATCAGTTCGATGCTAATGAAGTTATCTCACAAGCGCTCAGCCACTGGGTCTGTCATTATGGGATAATAAAGCCATCATTTGGCAATGACCAATGAATTATGAGATCAAATAAAAATGAAGTAAAACCTTTAAAGGTTTGCACTGTTGTGATAAAACTCTTGAAACAAAGAGGCAAGACGCATCAGCAGAACAGGAGGGACAAATACAATTTTTTAATACATCAAAAAAGTATTTTGAATATTAGAAAACACATAAATTGGCATTAAGACATTTGATTACTTTATACATTAGTTTGCATATTTTCGTCAGCTATCTCACTAATGAAAAATCCCCTTCAGGACACTGAAGGATCTCTTCAGGATCTCAATCTGATCACTCAGACATCAGCCTGTGATTTCAGATTTATGATGCAATTCAGCCAAGTGTACATAAAATATAACACCACTACCACTAACAATGGTTATTATTATTATCTACTAATATTATGGTTACATCCACTAATGTAATTGTGCACTAATTATTATACTAATAGTACTACTAATAATAATTGTAACTTTTATTATTATTATTGCTAGTGCTTACTGAAAGCATGCATTACCATTCTTTTTTTTCCAGAAAATTTGAGATTTTATTCCGGAGTATTAATAGCCTATAGCCTACTGTTTACTTTTAAATTCTATAAAAACAAGATTTATTACATAAGAACTTACGTTCTTGCTTCAGAAACGCATGAATAATTCAAGCTAACCGCTGTACGTGCAGTATTCTATGGAGCACGCGTTTCGTTATAGTAGTGTAGTACTCCTCGCTTGCCGTAGTCGCGTGTGCGGCTCGTTACTTTGTTTCTGTTGGAGGGAGTTTTGGATCATGTTTCACGTGTGAGGACTAAATCATGGCGCAAAGTTTTCAAAACGTTACTCTTTCACTGACGTTACCGATATCCTGCCAGATTTGCCTCGGAAAGGTAACAAACTTTAAATACACGACAGAAGAAAACACACACAGAGAAGCTTGTGCAGTGTGTGCGTCAACTTCATGTTTCGTCTTTGTTAAATTACAAAAATTAGATTACATGCATACATTTAGACCTAACATAATGCACCACTGTTTAATCTTGCATTAATGAAGAGAATGTGTAAATAGGTGCATGTTACAGACAGCAGTGTTTCTATAACTTACAGCAGCGATAGTTTTCTACAGTAGAACACACTGAGGCCAGTTTTTGTTTTCTCCCAAAACACACAATAACAATAAAGACCAGCCAGCACTTGTCTAAACGTACACCGCCGCATTAAATGATTACTTATTGAGTACCCTGAAATATTCACAGAGAGTTATGATAAAGAGTGATGAAATAAAACTGGTCAGATAAGGTAGGAGCGTTAGAGTTGTATAAGATTCAGTCACTGCAAACTATTTAAAACATTTGCAAACAGTACTTGACATGTCATGCATCACCTGATCTGATTGGTCAGAGATTAAGGGGGGCAGGGCAAATTGCTTATATAGATTGTCTCAGAGCAGTAATAAATATGCATAGGCATACATTGTAATGTTGTGTTAAAAACATTTAATCAAACAAATAATTGTAATTAAATAGCCATTCAATTATTAGTTTACAATGGTGTTTTTGATGATTTATTATCAAAAGTTATTACTTTGCATTTACCTGTTTGTTCTGATCTACACCTCAAAGGTCCGTCAGCCAGTCATTTGTTGCAACAACCATGTGTTCTGCTCCAACTGCATCAAAGTGTGGCTGGAGAAGAGCAGTCAGTGTCCCACCTGTAGAGTGGCCATCACTCCAGAAAACCCCTGCAGAGAAATCATCGGTAATGTTAGCTGACCTCACAATCACTGTTGTTAAAATAATACAAAGCTGCAGAACTAAGTGTGATTTAAATGTCTTCCTCTGTGTATATGTGTGTGTGTGTACAGGAGCCACAACTGACTGTGAGTCCAGCGAGAGTGATTCTGTGAAGAGACGCCTCCGAAAGACTCGAGGGGAGCTGCTTTTACGAGAATATGAGGTACTTCTAGTCAAATGCACAGTGAAACGTTTTGATGAACACAATTTGTTAGCATTTCCTGTATAATTTAGAGTGGATTACCCGTTTTGCCATGTTTGAATCCATACCACAAAAATCTGCAGACTTCCCTCCAAAATCTGGGCTTCATTATAACTTGAACTACTAAGGCACGAGACTTCAAATTTGACTTAACATTATGTTTCAACACAATGTGTCTGTAAGAAATTGTCCTACAGTAGCTATGCAACGAAAACCAGGAAGGTTCATTCACTGCGCTTATGAATCATCTGTCTTACAGGATGAAATCGAAACCCTCTTGAAAGAGAACGAGGACTTGAAAAGCAAAAACCTGAGCCTTGAGATGCAACTTAAGACGGCTGTGGAACCGAGCACTGTCTTGGTTCCTCAGAGTGAAACCAGTCCTGTCGACCCGAGCGCTCTGGAGGAGTCAGCCAATAAGCTGAGAGCTGCCAATGATCACCACAGGAAGGTCAAACAGGACCTCGAAAGGCTAAAAGAAGTATGAATGTGTTTGCATTTTTGAATACAGTAAAAATTGGTCAAAAAAGTGCATAAAGAAATATAATCCGATACTTTAGCCATTTTAAGATACAATGCATTGACTGTGATCATTTGGTTAACTAACTCAAGCTGTAATGCGTCATTTTTGATAATTGACACTCTCCTGTCAGTGAATAATGCACATTTTCTTATTTTAAATATTCTGTAGTAAATTCTGGGTAAATGCATGAAATGAAGTGTTTATTGCTTCTGTAATGTGAGAGATTTAATGTCTCATTTGCCATTAATAAACTATTAAATATGCATACTTAATAAAATAATATAAATAATAACTTATTTAAATGTACATAGCAAACCTTGAGATTATATATATATATATATATATAATGAATTTTGACTGACCACTGGAAATATGAGAAATGTTATTTGTGTCCTCTGGTTAAAAAACAAAAAACAAAAAACTATTCTGAAAGCAACATGCTTCTTTCCCTCAGGCTAACAAAACTCTGCGCTCCCAAATTTTTGACTTAATCCAGGAAAATATGCGCCTGAAAGCCGAAGTGGACAGCAGATCTCCTCAAAAGTAAGCACAATGTTCATAATATGATGTTTGTGAGGTGTACGACTTGCATTTTAAGTTGAAAAATTACAACAACAAATAGATTATTCATATTTATTTAGGTTGTGTTTATTTATGTTTACACCGTATTATTTACTCGGATGTAAAAATTGATCTTATTTGTGGTTTGTGTTTTACATTGAGGTTTGGCAGGTATACAGTCGCTGCTCTTGAAGCCAAAATTCATCAGTATGAGCGGGATGTGGCGCAGCTGAAAAGAGCTCTGGAGCGCAGCGATAAATACATCGAAGAGCTTGAAGCCCAGAACCAGAGGGACGGCCTTAAGTCTGAAGAAGGTGTTTGTTCAAACGCTGCCTCAGGAGGGACTCGAAACGGAGGGATTGAAAGAATCGCCCAGATGCGAAGGAGCCTGAGTGAAATGGAAGAAACTTCTGTTTGCACAGACCTGGACCAAAAGGGTTCAGAGCTTCCCAACAACCACGGGTGCCTCCTGACAACATCTGATGTGTGCCAAAGGGTAGGCTTTCTAGGTGGGACCTTGGCTCCACAGAACGATGGACTCAAAGACGTTACGGTTCCCTCTACGCCCTCCTCAGCTCTCAGATCTCTGAGCTTGAAGAGTCCTTCTGCGGTTTGTAGCGACCGAAAGTTAGGTCTCAAACCTCTCACTTACCTAAGAAGACTCAGCTTTGATGATTGCCAGGGCCCAACCAGTTCATCCTCAGTCAACCAAAGCTCAGGGTCCTTCCAAATCAACAAAGGTGCTGCTTTTGGTGAGAAAACCACTGTGAGTTTGAACAAAGAGGTCTTGTGTGGAGGCTGGATGGACTGCGGACCTGATCTTCCCCGTTTGGATGAAAACAGAGAGGAGTTCAAGCCCTCCGAGGACCCTGTAGGTAACAGTGAAGCTTGTATGGATGCGGCGTACTTGGACAAGATCTCTGAGCTGGACTCTATGATGGCTGAAGGTGAGAGCTCCTGCAGTCAGGTTTCTCGCCTTCCTCTGGCATCATCATTATCACCTTCATCACGATCTCCAGACTTTGATGCCACCCAAATACCAGAACTGGATTTCTGTAGCAACCTCTTGGCTGATCCTGGAACAGCAAGAGACCACCAAAACACATCTTTGACTCAGGAGACCACCCGTTGTGATGCTGCTACGGCTTCAGAGGA
The DNA here is from genome assembly GCA_032359235.1 of Enteromius mattozi. Classification (NCBI taxonomy): domain Eukaryota; kingdom Metazoa; phylum Chordata; class Actinopteri; order Cypriniformes; family Cyprinidae; genus Enteromius; species Enteromius mattozi. The sequence continues at coordinate 2,435,427 of JAUMHE010000051.1, forward strand.
GGAAGCTTCAGTCGTTGAGTTCAGTGACAGAGCTGGAGTTATGGTGGAAAATCCCACACAGCCCACCAAGCGCAAATGTCCCCCAGGATCGTCCATCTCCAGTCCATCGAAACTCTCAAAACTAAAGTAGAAACAGAAGCATCTCAAGTATTTTCCAGCATGGTCTCCATTTTGATCTAATTCAGTGAGTTTATTCTCAGAGACTTTTTAGGAGTTCAACAAGATTTAACAGCCTTTCTTTCCATCAGAGCTTTTTATCATGAATTTGCCTCACTGTTCATTATTATGACAGCAGTGTGTGCTGGATGGTGTTACTGTATGTTATAAAAACCATTTCAGTATCCTGAGGGGATAAGGTGTTAACATTTTGCTTTTCACTTGAAATTAAACAGATTTTTTTTCCTATGGAATTTCAATGCTTTTGTGGTTGTGCAGAATGATGTGGCATCTGAATAATTCTGTATTTGAACTGAAGAATTAATAAATTATATTTGTGCAGAAGGTTTGAAAATATTGTCATTTTCTATTTTTCAAGTATTTCTGCATTGTTGTACTTGGATGTTGTCTAAATAAAACAACACTGTAATGCATACAATTTATGGTTTCGTTTTCAAGTGGTTTCATGATTTAGCGTTACGACAAAAGCTGTGATGTCTTTCTGTGTTTAATGGTAAATTATTCCTGCGTCATCACCGGAATACTAAACAAATCTATTTAATACCCACCTCCTTCAGTCTTTTAAAGAATTAATTCATGCTAGTGAATTAACACTTCATTAGCGCCAACCAGAAGCGTTAGGCGATTAAAAATTCATGCCGTGATTAGAGTTTAGTGAAATATACATGATAGTTAAAGTTGCGTAATCAATCAAGACAATGCCACCATGACTCGCGTTAACAAGAGCGAAATTTAAATATCCGGATACAAATTCTGCTTCTGAAATTTATATTAATACGCACAAATTATATTTTGATGTCTAGAAATGTAATATTTACATCATTTGTAATGTAAGCATAACCTCTACATGAAATGTCTAAACGCTCTTCTTTATATAATGTTTTTATTCGTTTTTCTTTCCGTTTATTTTATTTATGATTAACGTTGCTTAGTAAATCAACGCGGAGCAGTCAATACTCATAAACATTAAACATTAGCTTAATAGAAACATTTAGGCTTGCAAATTCTTCTGAAACTGAAACAAACAAATACGACATTATTAACATTCTGAATGTATTGATTTTTTTTTTATTCATGCAAACGATTTATAAAACAAACTTAAAGTGATTACATTATTTTTCTGTTTAACTATATATATATGTTTCATTTTTAGATTTTAATAGATTTTATTCATTCATGTAAGAACAATTATACTTATTGTATGCTGATTTTAAATTTAATAAAAGAACGCACAAATAGAAGAGTTATCTTAAACGATTGTCTTTGACTTATTTTTAATGTACTGTGCTTTAAAAAATTGATTAAAAAACAAACAAACAAATTTAAACAGCCCTCATTTACATATGGAATGGTTATTAGCTGTTCCACTGTCACAATGTTTAACCCCACTACGCTCTGAATCGGTGGCGGCAGCGCGCAGGCGCGCAGAATCCACAGGTACATGGAAGGAAGCCCCCCTCACCGTCGTTAGGCCGATTTACAGTTCGAGGAGGACATGAGACGCGAAGAGGCGCGATGAGACGAGATGAGAGGAGAGGAGGAGAAGAGAGTCAATCGCGCTCGTCTCGCGAGAATAGGCGAGGCTGCCGGACGAGATGTGAGGGACTCAGGTGTAAGAGCGCTCCTCATCCACACACAGCACAGCCAAACAGAGAGAGACACACACACATACACACACACTGCGGGCATCTCCTCTGTACCATCAGCAGCCGAGCGCCACCGCATCCGCCTGACTGCTGCGAGACGCCAGAAGAGGCGCCGCCGGACTCTCGCTTTGCTTTTCGCGCACTTTATCTGCGCCGGATTCCGCGCAAACATGATGTCCATGAACAGCAAACAGCATCATTTCGCCATGCATCCCAGCTTACCTGAGCACAAGTACACAACTCTGCACTCGAGCTCGGAGGCGATCAGGAGAGCCTGTCTGCAGACTCCACAGGTAAACGAGCTCCAAAACTTCTGCGTTTCTCCTGCCGCGTTCTTCTCCTGCGCGCGCGAGGAGGAGCGCTGGAGGCGCATACACCGCCTTAATGTTTTTTTCATGTATTCCACAGCAATCATCTGCACGCCTGTGATCTCTTCTGAAGGCATGCTCACTGAAGGCTCAGGCTTCAGCCTTTTTTTTGTATTAATTTTTATGACTGGAAGCCTCTTAAAAGGAATATTCTCTGTGTTATGTGTGTTGACACTATTCCCCAGCTGACATCTCCCCTTTCTTTCCCTTTCTCTTTCTCTTCCCCCCGTCTCTCCGACTCTAAAAGCTCCAGAGCAACATCTTCGCCAGTCTGGATGAGACGCTCCTGGCCCGCGCCGAAGCTCTGGCGGCCGTGGACATCGCGGTGTCCCAGGGTAAGAGTCACCCGTTCAAGCCAGACGCCACGTACCACACGATGAACACCGTGCCATGCTCGTCTGCCTCCACCGTGCCACTCGCTCACCACCACCATCACCATCACCACCACCACCACCAGAACCTGGAGCCGCCAGACCTCATGGAGCACATCGGCTCGCCGTCGCTCGCGCTCATGCCCAGCGCGCACGAGGGGGCCGGCGGAGGCGGCGGAGGAGGCGGCGGCGGCGGCGGCGGGGGCTTGATCTCCACGTCGGCCCACCCGCACTCCCACATGCACGGGCTCACCCACCTGTCCCACCAGGCGGCTATGAACATGAACTCGCCGCTTACGCACCACGGCCTCTTGCCGGGCCACCACGGCGGTGCGCACCAGTGCGCGCCGGGACTCGCTAACAACGGACTGCCCTCCATTAACGACTCGGACACGGACCCGAGGGAGCTGGAGGCGTTCGCGGAGCGCTTCAAACAGCGGCGGATCAAGCTCGGGGTGACGCAGGCGGACGTGGGGGGCGCGCTGGCTAACCTGAAGATCCCAGGCGTGGGCTCCCTGAGCCAAAGTACCATTTGTCGCTTCGAGTCTCTAACTCTGTCGCACAACAACATGATCGCGCTCAAACCCATCCTCCAGGCGTGGCTGGAGGAGGCCGAGGGCGCCCAGCGCGAGAAAATGAGCAAACCCGACATTTTCAACGGCAGCGAGAAGAAGCGCAAGCGGACCTCCATAGCGGCCCCGGAGAAGCGATCTCTGGAGGCGTATTTCGCGGTGCAGCCCCGGCCGTCGTCGGAGAAAATCGCGGCTATAGCTGAGAAATTGGACCTCAAAAAGAACGTGGTGCGAGTATGGTTTTGCAACCAAAGACAAAAACAGAAGAGGTTGAAATTTTCCGCGGCTCACTGATGGACTATATACTTCTAGGAGAAAACAAAACGAAACTGACTGACTTTTGGGGACCAAGGAACATCGCTTTGGCTCAAATTGCGCGTGTGCTCATGATTAGTACCGTTTTATTTTCACAACTCGTGTTTCTTTTCACTGTACTGGTGAATGTGAAGTATGCAAATAACAGGTAATCCAGATGAACTACTTTTCTGCGGTTCAACTCTTCTTAGATACACCCAGTTTTATTATTTTCTCCCCTCCCCGCGATGAATGACGAAAAATAGCCATTGATGGATTACCTCATAGTTTAACTCTATCCTAATTATTTATTTATTTATTTATGTATGTATTTGTTTATGTTCGGCATATTTGTGTATTTATTCATTCGTACAGGGAACTGCTATATTTTTGATTATTAAACGTGTTCAAAGCAGATCCCTTCTTCACAGTCTTGCTGATGAACTAATGTGATCATTCAGTGTTTCAAAGGTCTGCTCTGATGAATACACAAATTAGTAGGAAAAGAAAATTATACAGAGTCCCTTTAAATAATAAAGGTGGCAACCACCGCTCGTATTTGTTGGAATTGCACTGAAATCTACTGTTGTTTAGATTGGTTAGATATATTCAAATGCTTTTGTATATATATATATGAATATACGTACAAATGACACTTGCTCACCGTGCAAAACTCGATTCCCGTTTTTTATTTGTTTGTATTAATATGGTTATTTTGGCAAATCAGAATTCTTCCTCTGCGGATATTAGTTAACTCGCATGATAAAGATGATTATACTTACATTCTAAAGGAAAATTGTCCTAAAATATAATTTCGTTGGTTTGTATACTTTGGTTTGCAGAGCAAACATTCTATGCATTGAAAGAAAAAAAAAAAAATACCAAGCACTACATAGAGTATCTACTGGTAGACCTTTGTGGATGGTGTAAGTCACTGTTTAATGCCTGTTTTCACATAAAGACACAACGTTGTTTGTCGTGTTAATTGTTCCTGAGAAAAAGTTGTAATGATTTTTATTTTGTGCACAAGTATGTTTACAAACAGCGGCCACGTGCGCATCACGAGACGTCTCACTCTGTCATACCTGTGCACCTGTCCAACAGTCTGCTGTCTTCCCATCCTATCATCCAAACTTTTCTCCATTCTGTAAGCCAAATCCAGCTGCAGGGACACAAGTCCCGGCAATCTTCTAAATAAACGATGGAAAATCAAAGTCGAGGCTGTCATTGAGGTGTATTGGATGAGAATCTTATTCCACAGCACAGACAGACACTATTTTCGTTCTCACATATATTCAACCTATTATTTACATTTACACATCAACGAGAAATATAAAATGCATGCATCATTATTATTACAATTCAAAATTATCAGCACACACCCACTGCTATCTACACCAGTTTTTTTTTTTTTTTTAAATAGTGCTCTGCACAATTAAATTTAATATAGCATACATAAAGTATTCGTTAAATACTAATAGAAAAACGGCGAAACGATGGAGTCAGAAAGTTTTATGCCATAATTAAAACATAGGCTAATTGATAATTAACTTACAATGGCGCGAAAATGAAAAATAAATAAATAAATGATTAAAAAATAACGCAATATTAGCCCAACCCTCGTTTGCTTTGAAAGAGAAAATCGATCCAATAACATTTCGCCCTTCTTTCTTTCTTTGATTGGCTTCCTTATCAGCGCACATCTTTGATATACAGTCATTGCTGTGGAAACATGCATTATTTATACATTTTATTTCTCTTCATTTCCATGATCTGGAATTCTCAGTCTAGACTGTGCATTCCGTTAAGGCAGTAAAAACAGTTCCTTATCACGAAATTCAAGTTTTTAACAGTTAACAAGAAAATGGCTTTAGTTTAACAGAATACATTACAGACAAAATAAGAGGCAAGAAGGTCTATAATAATAATAATAATAAAAGTGATAATAACAAAAATAATATTAGTGATACTTTTTAATAAACGTCGCACTATTTCGGCTATGATTCTACTTGAACATTACATTTAAATACCCTTACTATGGTTTATTAAATAATTCATGCTCTGTGGTTTGGAAAATTAATAAACGGAATACAACAAGACACTAATTAAAAAGCTCGGTAATTGTTATCGGCGCCCTAATGGGATGTTAGTGTGTCAAACAAATGGAATTTTTGGCCATGCACGTGTCTGCTAAATGAGGTAACATGAGTATTACATTAGATCTCAATCTGAACGCAGTTCTGTGATTCCATATCTTCCTATAATATATCAGAAGAAACTCTGCGTATTATTTCCTGAGAACAGGAGCGAAGGCTGTGGAACAGAGGACGTTTTTTTACTCTGCCGAACTGACAATAAACATTTAATGAAGCCTGAGACCAGGCCGTCTCCAAACAGTGCCTTTTATTCACCCTCACAATGACTAAAGAAAGGCGTCTAATTTCAAAAGTTTGTTTATTCATAAAATATGACACTGCAGATCTTTCTCGCTGTAATATTGAAGAAAAATTCAGGGGGGAAGGGGTGGGGAGCTTTACATTTTGCTGCCTTTAAAAAAGATATGTTATATGTAGGTGATGCAATATTAATCGCGCTTTGCTGATATAAAATGCAATATTTTCAGACAGCTATCGGGGTTTTTCAGGGAAGCACTTGATGAAAGCAGGTCGCAGCTGCAGTGCTGCTGGAGAAAGAAACATTTATTGCTACTGTTTGGCTTTTGGCAACGAAGAGAAGAACGCAGTGAGTATATGGACATTTTCTTTGGGAAAGAATGACTCGTTTGATTAGACTGGCATTAAAATTCGCCCGATCTAGACGTGCATTTGGATTGTTTCATAATTCGACACTTTATTGGCGTGACAGCTTATTAAGAGAGAGCAGGTTTTTCATTTTCAGCTTTAGTTTATAAGTGGCATCGAGTGAGTTTGTGTCATCCGACAATGCACACAACCGTTTTCATTTGTTTTCTATTTTGTAATAATTTCTACAAACGAATATTAGTAAGAAGAAATTAGAATTTGAAATTGAAGTTATTTTCATTCGGCTTTATGCTGTTTGTTCAGTTTTGAGTTTTCTTCTCGCGCTATAAAATGTTGTGTTAAATAATATCAAAATGTATTTAAGGGAAGAACTAAATTAACTCGTTCATTAAAGTCAAATGAATTATTTAATATCAATGCATCAACCAGACTAGAAAAAATATACAATATATATATACACAATTAAGTCTGCTAGAAAAAGCTCGCTTTAATTATAATAATTAATATAATTTATCCTTACATTTCGATCATTTAGTATATATTTAAACTGTGTAGGATTTTATTAAACACGAACAGCGCCCTTTCGCTCATTTCATTTAGCTAATTCTCCCTTTTATATTAAATTTAAAACTTTCTCTAAAACTACATTTTGCCTGCGTTGGACGCCACTGAAAAGCGCAAGCGCCATATTTCAGCACCACGAACAGCTCCCTCGCAGATTGAAGAGTAATGCATTATTGAGAGTCTATATCAAACAGCTCTAGGGTGCTGCTGTCTTTCTGCCTGCACTAAAGCCTCTAATATGTTAATGGCCGGAGGGGATGCCGCAGGTACAGATCCCAGCTGCTTCATGAGCCATATGTCAGCCGGTTTGCCTCATGGATCTATTAATCAAGAGATACTTCATCAACACAACTCAACAGCATCACACCCTCAAAGTTCAGCTGCTACAAACAGCGACAAACAAGAACACCGGCTAACCCATTTAAAGCAAAAAGAGAAACACTCTGCGGATGGATGTGAAAGAGAAACAACAGGAGCAATTGGGGGAAGTTAAAGATGTGAGCTGTGCTGTTGGATGGGTTTTTACACGGTTAAATGGATAGATTAATAGAGCAGTGAGAATATTTGATAAAATCAAATTAGCACAATTTCTAACTTTTGATAAAAAAAAAACCAAACAAACAAAAAAACGTTAATTTTAAAAATAAATTAAAACGCCATTTTTCATCCAGGATTCAACCCACACAGATAATACAGATTTTAACTATTTTAAAACATATAATTTTTTTTTAACTGAGCAGAATAGATCAAATCCAAACAAGAACTTCATTAAATAAACAAATAAAACTATTAACATCATATTTATGCAGGAGAGCCTCCCTATTGGCCTACAATGATCAAATGTGTGTGACTAAAATCTGAATTATTTTACTAAAGAAAACTCAGTTGATTTATATGCAACATTTTGGTTATTCACATGATAAATTACAATGTTTTTTAACACAATAAATAAATAAATAAATAAGCAAATAATCTGACTGTATGATGGCATTAACCATTTATTATTATTTTTTAAACATGTAATTAACTACTATTCGGCCACTGTAGCAACCAAAGCAGGCTGTTTTATGAGAAACACGTGCACACAGAGCAAACGCACGGCTCTGTATTGGTTATAACAATGTCCATGAAGGATGGCCCATGGACGGAAATGTCAAACAGGGGGTTGGGAGAGCGAATCCTCCGGATCTGTGTTCATTTCCAACTTGTATTTATTCAGTGATCTTCAGCATCTCGCCAGCGACGAGGGGAGGCAGGCTGTTGACACAACGGCGTATTTCAATCACAAGGGGTTCAGAGTCAGACCAAAAAGCTATTTGTTTAATAAATCCACCATTTAAGTTGAAAAATATTTGATAAGCAAGGCAGACCCCCCTCCAAACCCGCAGCATTTACTGCAGCTGAGAGGAAATAGAGGTTAAAGTCTTTATGCAGATCAAAACCTGCTCGGCTCTCAAATGCTGCTCTGTCACAGACAGGTCGACTCCAGAAGCGAACGCACCCTTCAAGAACAAACTGACAGAAATTAAAGAGCCAGCAAGGTTCCTGCCAAACAATATCCAGCTATAGCTTTAAGCACGTGAGAATTGTGGCGGATCCGACTATCCCATTGGATTGTTAGAGTAGCTGTCAGTCTGTTTCTTTATGACGGGCTGTATAAATGTCAAGTGCTTTCTCTCATCCTGTCTCTTTAACGCTCTCATGGCCCCGGGCCCTGCACTTTTTGACCTTCTATTGAACACACTCGCCCCTCATCATTATCCTCATTTTGCCTCTGGAGTTCATCGTTTGTTCCAGCAATCCCTCTTCACCAAAGCATGGAGATATTTACAAACCAGCTCTGGGTGACACTGTTTACAAATGGGCCCTTCACATGGAGTTTTGAAGCCATTTGATTGCACAAAGACAGCGTGGAGAAAGTGTGGAAAAAATTGTAGAGATGATATTATACATCTCAAATCAGTTTGAAAGAAAAAAAGCAAGCATGCTTTCCTAGGAAAATAAAAAAGATGTCTCAGTGGTTTCTCCTAGACAGCAGTAAGATGCATTTTGAACAAATGGAGACTTTTGCTACTTTTCAGACCCCAGTAATTTAATACGTCTCTCCTTGCAAAAGAGATCTCAACAGTGTCTGAAACCGTGCTCAGATTTGTAAAAGTCCACAATCAAAATAGTTCAATAAGGACTCATTTTAAGACACATTTTTCTTCAAAGAACAAACAGTCTATCCAAATTGATTTTATAGCTCTATATTCTCACTTTATCTTAACAGTTGTCTCATTTGTGTCTATTTGAGACAATGTATTAAATAAATAAGTAAGCAAGCAACTAAGTATAGGGAAAAATGTGGAGATTGTCAGATTTTTCGGAGAAAAGGACGCCATTAATTTCTTATGTCTCTTCTTTTGAGATCACAACAATTTCTCAAACTGTGCTAAGATTTGCACAGATACCAAGCAAGAATTCGTACATTTCTCATACAAAACCAAATGATCTAAACTAATTAATTTTAATGGATGTTCTCACTTTATCTAAATAACTGTCGTTATGTTGTGTTTGTTTTTATTTTAGGAGCAACATCTCAGATGTTGTCTCAGTGTTCATGCTCAAACTAGTCATATTTGAGATCTCAATTAAGCTATGAATAAACAAATTTCCTGCTACATGTACAAAAATCAGGTTTCATATCAGATAGATAGATAGATAAAAAAATAAAAAAATAAGTGATTAATAACAGATAAATAGCAATGTAATGAAAAAATGTATTTATGTATTTAATTTTTATTAGTAATTATAATACCCTGTCAAAATTTGATCACATTTAAGATCCATCTTATTTAATATTTTTGCTTAATTCTGCTAAACCATTGATGATATTATCAAGCGTTACTGTCTGTAGAAATACGTCAAACAGCTGTAGCAGAAACTTCCACAGATCTCTACATGGGAAAAATAGGCAGCTGATCATTTATCCCAATGAATGGCTTATCGATCACAGATGTCTGCACGCAGAGGTAAAGATAGCCCTAATGCGATACATTATGCATGAAACATATCCCAAACAAGATCTGACAGGACGGGCCAACACTGTGTCACTATAAACTCATTGAGTCGTCACATTTCAATCTGGATAAGTGTGAACCGCCGATGAATGACGGAATATATTCATCAGCCCGAGTTGAAGTTTGAAACTTTGTTAGCGTGTTCAAGGCTTAAATGCTGTGTATGTGTGTGAGCATGTGTCGGCTGAGATGGAGACTGTGTGTGTGTGTGTGTGTGTGTATAGATAATGAGAGAAGCGGCTTGGGCCACCCCTGTGCTCACCACCACACCATCAAATATTCATCAGTGTTGATTAAACAAGACACCGGCCGCAGATCTGGTGGCACTGCACTAGAACGTCCAACCATATGCAAAAAGAGGAATGAAATGGGATGGAATGTCCTGCAGTCTGAGGTCAGCAGGTCGACGTGACATCAGAATTACTGCAGCTTCTCAGACATGATGATGATGATGGTGATGAGAGAGGACAGGAAATGAGAGGAGGTCATGTGAGAACAGATGAGAGATGAGCGCTCCAAGAAAATGTTTAGAAAAGAGAGCAGATAAAATCAGGAAAAAGGAAAGACAAGAATAAAAAATTATGTATTTACTGTTTTTTTTCTCTCTGTGAAACTAAAAAAAAAAGAAGAATCTTCACAAAGATATTTTTTTAATATAACTACAGTTCACAGTGACCACAGCTGTACAGTAAATGTGAAATTAATACATGTTTTGAACTTTCTATTTATTAAGCCATCCAAAAATGTATCATGTTTTAACAAAAACAAATATTATCAAGGATCATGTGAAGACTTATGATGCTGAAAATTCAGCTCTGCATCACAGAAATAATTAACATTTTAAAATATATTTAAAAGAAAACACGTATTCTAGATTGCAATAAAATTTTACAATTTTACAGCATTTTTGACCAAATAAATGCAGACTTGGTGAGCAAACCCAAACTTCTGAATGCTAATGTGTTTAAAATATAAAACAATTTGCACTGATTCTTGTGCTTATGCTCATTTAAAGTTACATTTGCATGTACATCGTTTCTCCAGAAGGTGGCAACAAGTGACTATCTTTATGAGTCTGACATTGAATCATTTACACAACTAATTCATTCAAACAAACCGATCCATTTAAGGAATGAAAGAGGTGACCGTATTTATAAGTGCGTTATTGAGTCATTTACTCAAATGATTTGTTCACACAATGATTTATATAAGGAATAAAACATGATCTATCTTTATGAGTAAGTCACCGAATCACTGACTAAACACTGATTCAGAAACAAAACAAGTGACTCTTTATGAATGAATCACTGAGTAACTGACTCAACCAAATCTTTTTCAAGCTTAGCAGATATGGTCATTATGAACTGTAAAAGAGATGTATTAATATTCAACATTTAATTAACCTTTTGATATACAGCCCTTGTCATAAACAGCAGGTGCTGTATCTGATTTGCTGTGGTGAAGAGTGAAGTTTTTAGGCATTGATGATTTAATTGTTGGCTGAACTGTTTCTTCAAGAAAAACGCAGTGGAGGAGAGGATCAGGCCTAGGACAGGAGTGAACTTGACAGGACAGGAATAGTGGAATAGATTGGTGGAAAAAATGAATTGAAAAGAAGAAGAGAGGAGAAGAGAGGTCGGTCACTCCCGAGCACATTAAATATTTCATGAGATGTGTGGTTCAGCAGAGACAGGAAAGAGCGTGGTCAGAGAGGTTAGCCCAACTCATTTACAGGACCGGAGAGAACGAGAGAGAGAGAGAGAGAGAGAGAGAGAGAGAGAGAGAGAGAGAGAGAGCATTAAGAGTAAGATGTGTGTGTTTTAGTGCTGTCACTCAGCACTCAATCATACATCACAACACTTGTTTGCTATTTGAGTGAGAAAACATCTCAAAATATGAACTGTCTGAGCGGTTTGACTGGTTATGCATGAACAATCATGGTTTAAATCACTTTAAGCATTAGTGATCTGAACAAACCTCTAACCAAACATATTAAACATCTCTGTGTAACTTATCCTGCATTGTTTGTGTTACGAACACGAATCAGTCCACAAATCATGCATTTGTTGAAAAGACATGCTGTTACTTCATTAAAGTGACAGTTCACACAAAAATGAAAATTCTGTTATCGTTTACTCACCCTCAAGTCATTCCACATCTATATGACTTTCTTTGTTCTGCAGAAAATATCAAAGAAGAAATTCTGAAGAATGTTGGTAGCTGTTGGTGTCCATTGTATAAACAAAAAATACAATGCAAGTCAATGGGAACCAAAATAGGTTGATTAATATCAATATAAAATATAATTTTTTTTTTTTTTCTGCTAATCACAAACAAAGATATTTTGAAGAATGTTTGTCACCAAACAGTTGATGGTAGCCCTCTGACCTTCATAGTATGAGGAAAAAAAAATACTATGAAGTCAATGTGGAGCAGAAAGTGGGTGAACTCTCCTTGTAAGTCATTTCAAGTGTCAAGAATATTGGGCTCTTTTGACTCGGATCAGTAAGCAACAACCTGGCAATGCCCAGACAACCACAAAAAACACCCTAGTTACCACATAGCAACTGAGAACTGCCATCGAACAACAATGCTCTGACAACCATCATTCATATTTTCTGTATAAAATGTAAAAATGGTGCTTGAATTTAATGTTTATTAAATTAATCAAATATTTTTCTGTTTTGTTTGTTGAACTCTGTGACATCGTTCATGAGTCTGTGCAAGAATTCATATTCTGTGCATGAATTATTAAATAACAATATTTTAAATATTTGGGTGGTTATTAAGAAGACGTTTATGAATAATTGATCATGTCTCCAGTGTCAGCAACAATGTTTGTTTTGATCTGTGACAGTTTGTGTGTTAGGACGATTATTTTGAATTGACCCATAAAAATGTTGCTACAGTATACTGTATGTGTAATGTATGCATACTGAAAAATAAACATCTTAAGGCCAAAATAAATGGAATTATTTTTTTCTTTATGTATATTATTCTAAAATATTTCAAAAATGTTTTTTGTTTGTGTGTGTGGATCACAGTGGGGACATTAAAATGACTAAATAATAAAAATGTAAGAACAATAATAATAATAACAATAGTAATAAAAATAATCAATCAAACTAAATACTAAAACATATAAAATAAACATCTTAATGTCTGAATTTGATGAATTTTAATAAATAAATGAATACACAAATAAATAAATAATTTAGTATACAAATTATTAACATTGAAAATATATAATAAAATGCAAAATAACATAAAATTTTAAAGAATTGTATAAATATTTAGAATAAGATTGATAATAAATAAATTAATTAAATGTTGAATAGCAATATTTCAAAAGCTACGAAAGAGCAAATATTGTTCTTAATGCACATAAATCATATTAGTCAGATAGATAAATAAATAAATGAAAGAATGAATGATTGATTCAATCATTGATTGATTGATTGATTTTGAAGTAATTAAGTAGAGTCTGTGTAATTTACAAAAAACAAACAAAAACAACAACAACAACAAAAACTTACAAACAAACAAACACTAATTTGCTTGTGCTATGGTTTGTGCTTCTTTAGGTATAATGTGTGGGTATTTGTGAGGGTGAGTGTGTGATCTCATTAACATCCTGCTGCCAGACTGAAATATCATCCATTAGATCCTGTTACACATTACTTAGACACATACACACACACACACACACACACACACACACACACAGGTTTACACTCGAGATGCTCAGATAAATCTTTGAGCAGTTCCTCTACGGGCCATTGTTCCAGTGCACGTTAAACACACATTAATTCTGACAAACCCCTCAGACTGCACACGTGAAGGAAATCTTTGGCCAAATATAGCATCACTTTCCCAGCAGTCCTTTGCACGGCAGGACCAAACTGGAGCAGACACCTGCAACACTCTGAAACACACTCACACACACACACACACACACTGCTGCGGTTCATTCCCAGTCATTTTCGTCTCGTCTTATCAGCCCGTCATCCTGACAGACCATCATTGATTAGCATGTCGGTTCTGTGTCTGGGCGAGACGGCCGCGGGTCATCGGGAGTGAGAACTGTCTCTAACCAGAGCCCACCAGGGACACCTCGAGCCCCCCTGATGTCTGAGACTGACAGGTAAGGCTGGAGCCCCGGTGAGCTGGATTTGCCCTCACGCTCTCGCAACACCAGCCCAATGCTCCCCTTACGCTGGTCAACTGATCAAGCTGTCAGGGTGAGGGCAGGAAATGAAGGTGAATGAGAGGTCAGATTGACACCAACAACATCATCAGTAGACGGTCTGACACGCGCTACACTCAGTGTCTGACAGACTCCAGAAACCATTCATTAAAGCAGAAGTGTGTCAATTCTGCATCACTATTGTGGCATTAAATGGAATTGCCCAAAAAGTAACTGTTTTCAAACAAGTTTCCAGAACACACCCCTCATCTGCCATTGGCCAGCTAAACACATAGCCCCACCTCTGACTCACACAGTTAGTTTAGACAATGCTCAAAAATGTTGTTAAAGTAAGATTAGAGTAAGATTTCAGATTCAGACATAATTCAACATTACTTGTCATTTCTTTGAAGGTATTTTTGAAATTTACAAGAAAAAGAAAACAGTTTTAAATTAATAAAAAAAATAGTATTTAGTAGATTATGCATACAATTCAACTGCAAAAAACCCCCCATATTTTTTATTATTATTATTATTTATTTTTCCTGCAGATTGATTATTGTATATCCACAGTTTTACTACAATTACCATGGTTAAACGATGATTAATGTACATGTAGCAAAGCATGGTTCGTTTGAGTTTACAGTGGTTTACCTACTTTAATCATGTTCTTTTGGGATTCATTTATAGGCCTTTTTTTCTGTTAGTAAACATTGTGACGTTTTTCTGTGGCCAGGGCTTCGGTAGAGGTAGAAAGATTCCCCTGACTACTTCACTAACGCTAGCTATTACTAGCTACCCTTAAGACCTTTGTTCATCTTCGGAACACAAATTAAGATATTATTGATGAAATATTATAATATTTTCGGCCATTTTGGATATTACTTAAGAATGTATTTGAAGTAATAAGTGCACACATGAATGTAATCTGCGGTTGTATACGCTTAGTCTGGTTATGCATACTGACGTAGATTTACTTCAAGCAATTTGTCTCTGGCTGTACTGACACCTGCTGGTGTGGATGAAGCATCACACATTAAATCAAATGTTATCAGTTAGCCATGATTAAAGCCATGATGATTATGATTAAGCCATGAAGTTTGTAGTTACAGCCTGTCATTAAGATTAATCAATTAGTAGGCTGGTCACAGGTTTTATTAGGCTACTACTACGACTGGGGTCATTTCTCTAAAACTTTTTTTTTGTAAAAGGGGGTGAAAATGCACTTTGTTGCATTTAAAGGGACAGTTCAGGCAAAAATAAAATCATTTACTCATGTCGTTCCAAGCCACTGTGACTGTAATAAGATATTTTGAGTAAATTACATTTTCATTTTTGGATGTACTTTTAACGCGGGAATACTTTGTTTGATAATTTGGGTTCAAAAAGAGTATCACTGTGTGCTGTTTGAAGTCTCATTGACTTCAGCTCTTTATATTCTCTCTCTCTGGTGTCTGTCCATTATCCATTGCTCAAACAGGGGAAACCACTATTGATGTATGTCTTGATTGCCCTGATTGACTGTGGTGCTCTGTCGTCTGTCTAAATTTACACAGCTCCCCCATATTACTGCCCCTGACACCCCCATCCACGCACCTCCTCTAGGGGACAAAATCCACACCATCTCACGTCAAAACCAGGCCCATCCACCATTGTCCAATTTTAACCCACTTATTGACCATTAAATGACTATACAGAGAGCAAGAGAGAGAGAGACATACAGAGACTGAGAGGTGAAGAATGTCACTGAATTATTTAGAGTGAAAACACAGAGAGGAAATCAATGGGAGCAAAATCTGATATTAACTGCAAATTAAACAAAGACAGAATAAGAGGGTCCCTGTGATGATTGCAGGGATGGATCTAGGTGTCTCTAGGTGTGTGAAAACCCTCACCATCGAATCAAAACACACAAATATTGCTGACTGAAAAACATGTTATATATAGTTAGCAGAGTCTAATTTCTGAGTTGAATAATGGTGATGCACGCACATTTAAAAAAACCCATTTATAACAGCACAATATTTTTATTGATAATGAGAATAAATGTCTTTGAGCAGCAAATCAGCATATTAAAATGATATCTGACGGATCATGTGACAATGGAGACATAAAAATGCAGATGTGCATCACAGTTAAAATTACATTTTAAAATATATTG
>JAUMHE010000051.1:2451689-2498990 GCA_032359235.1 Enteromius mattozi
CTGACGGATCATGTGACAATGGAGACATAAAAATGCAGATGTGCATCACAGTTAAAATTACATTTTAAAATATATTGCATTATATTGCTGTTTTTAATGCAATTTTTTTTGTAAATTATTGGAATATTATTATTAAAAGAATGTTGGTTTCTAGTATAATTTTTCTGTTCTCACTGCTCTCTAAAAGCTATAAGCAGCACATTATAGTGATTTTTATCACGATTAAGAGGGTTTTAGGACAGTAATAGCACTCTTTTCCCATGGTAAAATCATTGTAATGAACATAATCAGCATCCAGAACCAATAAATAATTGAGCAAGGTACAGTTTGAGTCATCAGATGCTGGGATGTAATTGACCAATAAAATCTGTGCAGTGATGGTCAATTAACCAGTCAAACAGAATGACTCAGCATAAAATGTAAACTTTATTACCTCTCGATTACTATAAATGCACACTCTCTCTCTCCCTCTCTGTACTCTCAGTTTATCATCAGGTAATTAGTATTTTCATTAACTCCAGCCAGAGATGAGCCTTGATCATTTTATTTTCCCTCCATGAGTTCTTAATACGGCGTTGCCTTTATAATTATTATGATTTATACTCAGCCAGTGTAATTTCCTTTCAGTGCCTCTCTTTTTATTTTTTTCATTACATATGTTTGTTTTTTTTTCATTTCTGCGCCATGTACAAAACAGGCATTGTGCCACCTGGTTGATTAGTTTAACACTAGGCCTGTATCAATCACATGTAGATCACATGACCACAATCAGTATCCTGGGTTTTACCATGTCATTTGTTTAACTCAACTTCATTAGCAAGTGTTTTAAAATGCACACAAACGATGTATGGGGGATTCAAATCACAATACAATAAGAGATTTTAGGACCAAACAAGCTTTAAAAATAATTTTGCATATATGTGCTAAATTGTACATTTTAATAAAAATAAATTAAGGATTTTTAATTTTGTTTAAAGAGGCTGCACTTATTTGATCAAAAATACAGTAAAAGTAGCAATATTGTGAAATTTTATTAGAATTTAAAATAACCTATTTTACTATTTAAATATATTTTAAAATGTAATTTATTTCTGTGATCAAAGCTGCATTTTCAGCATCATTACTCCAGTCTTCAGTGCCAAGTTCCCTTAAAACTCTAATATATATATATATATCTCATTATAGTATACTGATTTGCTGCTCAAGAAACATTTCTTCTTATTATCAGTGTTGAAAACAGTTGTGTTGCTCCATATGTTGAGGAAACTGTAATGGATTTAGTTTTTAAGGATTTTTTAAATTTATATATATATATATATATATATATATATATACACACACTTTCCATATTGAATGACACTTCTCTAGACTTTTATCCAAAACAAACCACCTTAAAATGTCATCTAGTTTGTTTTGAAGAAATCTAAAGTTTTTGTTACCATTCTTATACTTAATATTTCACACAAGCGTACTTTTCTGTGATTTGGAATCCTATTTTCACAGAGCAAGGAGATTCAACTCCCCTGATACCGATAATCCATTTCTCCCCTGTTAGAAACCAAATATCCCATGCATTTGTGAGGAACGGCAGACCATCAACATTTCCAGTCGATATAATCAAACATTTTGCTTCAGTGATTTTCAGTTCACTACGGTTGAAGTAAAGATACGTCCATATTACAGCCGTCCTACTGAATTCATTTGGCACGGAGCACATCCATATTTTCTGAAAAGGTTGGATCAATCCACTGTGCGATTGAGCCGATAGCCTCGGCGGTGCTCTGGAGAGGACCGCAGTCAGACTGGCTGCCCTGCTGAAGAATCCAATACAGAGCACAGATCAAGCACAAATGCTTCTCCACAACTACAAAGTCGTATGGAGCCCTGCGGGAGGTGAGAACTGTGTACATAAATGACTTTTATCATTAATAACGGCCCATTGATTATTGTTGTGCTGTTTAAAGGTGAGCAGCTCTAGCTTAGAGAACAGCGGGGGATCCGATGCACGCATGCACACACGCTTACACACACATAAACGAGCGTGTTTCTTTTCTGGGGTGCGATTTACATTTTGGAAAGTGCACAGATTCCCTTGGGAGAGTGTATCATTTTCAGTCAATGCTGACCCTGAACTTTCATTGTGCCAAAGGAAGCCAAAATGATCCGAGAGTGCCTCTTTCATGGGTGAGAGAGAGAGAGAGATAGAGGGAGACAGAAAGAGAAATGTCAGAACCTCTAGTTGACTTAGAACTTCTGCTCCAACAAACGTTGAGATGTAAAGCACCCCTAATTTAAATGACAACAAAACGGCCTGAAAGCACGGAGAATCTTCTCTTTTAGGAGAATGTCTCTGGCATTAATACTGTGTGATGTGCAACTGGTGCAGGAAAACAAGCTTTCATGTTCTGCCTCTCACTTTCTGGCTTGCTTTTTCCAACAAACACACGCTTACCCTCCAGCGAACGCTTCTCTTAGGCAGCTAAAAAATTTGTATCTTTTGTCATAAAAAGTCTTTGTCAGCACAAAGCATGCAGCAAGCTAGCAGAATCGCTCTCATTTTGCCATCCAGACAACAGGAACCTCAGCACATCTCAAGTGTAAGAGCGAGCAAAGCCTCTGACAGTATTCGGCCTCATTTCAGCTCAAAAACACCCAGCCTTCTTGTCCACTATCACTCCTGCTTTATCACCACTTTGCCTGAAAAGGGGCCAAATAAACGCCTGCACGTTCATAAAGAGAAACTGTTACTGCAGACGTTAAATGCAGTACTGCAGAACACAGCAAAACAAGACTAATATGTTCACTTAAGCGCTCGAAACAGTTAAACGCTACTGTAGATATGAGCAGAAACCGCTCGGTTGAGGTAAGTGCACATAAAGCATTAACCATCAATATATCAGTCTAACAACTGTATGTGTGTGTCATTCCACAGGTAAATCAACACAAATTCACTTTCTATGTGTCTAAACACAAATAATTAAATCAATAAAGTGTGTAAAAACTGAATAAGCAACTGTTTGAGATCAGTGCTAGACAAAGACATTGAGCAGGTTGATTAATTTTGATATCTGATTGGTATGAAGGCTAACTCTTCGTAAAATTTGCATCATTTATAAGCATTTATTTCCAGCAAAAATCTGTCAAAATCCTTAAAACATCATCAATTTAGATTTTATGCAAAAATGCACAAGCTTTTTCTTCAGATAATGTATAAGTATGGTACTTTTAATATATATTTATTTATTTTTTTTACTGAAAATCCAAGGCAACAAAGATACTTATTGTTTATTTATTACCTGTGATCTATGCCGTTCAGTGAGTGGTTGGAGTAAGCGTGCTTATAAAAGGAGGCAGGTGGATGCAGGTGTAGCTGGTTAGGTGTGAGTGATCAGGACAGAGTGCAGGTGAGTAGCAAGGGGGATGCTGGGAGATGTAGTGTATTGAGGTGACCGGACTGGAGGTGGCTGTGACATCTGCTTTGTTTTTTTTTTTGTTTTTTTTGTTTAAAAAAAAAAAAAAAAAAATTCTCTAATTATCTTTATCAGCACTGGTCAACTGGCTTTGATATTTACCATACTGTTGAAAAATTACCATGGTTGTATACTCAAACATATCTCAAAGTATATGATAGAATGATTATGGTATATCTCAAAAACATGGTAAAAACATCATACTGTGTTCTAAATGCAGCTTTATATGTAAAAGTGTGAACAGAGACTGTGAAAAAAGCAGAGGGACAGTGAAGTAACAGGGGTGACATGGAAGCACAAAGAGGAAAAACACAAAAGAGAACAAACAAAAAATGAAGCCAGAGAGAGTCTGAGAGAAAGGAGGGAGGGAAGGGAGGGAGAGGGGAAAAAAACTGCCCCTCTGCACAAAACTACGGCAGTGAAAAACAAGCACAGCAGACTCATATAGATAATGGTAGATGGCACATTAAAGCCAGCTAAATGAGCAGGAGCAGCCAGAGCACGACTGCAGACAGCAACCCCATTTAAAAAACACCATCCACTGCCCGCCTGCATAAATTATTGACGATAATTATCACAGGGTGGGTTACTGTGTGCGATAACAATCCATTCTGAACCAGAGGAAAGAACAAGGCTTTGAACTGAAATGTCACACAGTGTTTTTGACACTCTGTGTTGAATTTGTGGACTTTCTTTGTAGAATCTGAACCAGGGGACCAATTTTAAAATCACCCTCTGGAATAATTGCTTCATGCATATATTTGTATGTATTTATCTATCAGTCACAGATAGCTGGATGGAAATGCATAGCTGACACATTTTGGCTAAATATTAGCTTAAATGTATGTTTATAAATAATAGAATACATTTTAGGTGGTTTGAGTTGGTCATTGGTCACTGTTGGTTTCACTAGTTCAATTTAAATGAATTTGCAGTATGACATTAATTATGAAAAAAATAAATATTACACTTAGTCTCTCAGATAGATCGATGAATGGATGGACGGACAGACAGACAGAGATAGATTAATAGATGGATAAAGGATAGACAGACAGACAGACAAATCAATAGATAGATAGATAGATAGAGGGATGGATGAAAGAAAGATAAACAGATTGTAGGTATAAAACTGCTTCCTGTAAATAAACACATACAACTGACTGTCTCCACTCCACTTCAGTGTGTTTGTTTTGCATGTGTGTGTGTGTGTGGGGGGGGTGATCTGGGGTCTCTGGCCGCGGGGCATGAGGAGGCCACGTATCATTAAGACCAGGGCAGGCTGGGCCGAGGGGGGCTCGGGGTGAGGGGGGTCAGGTGCCAGGAGTGTGTATTGATCAGGACGGCTCTCCTGTCACACACGCAGTAAGGATAGCCTGCTGATCTGAGGCGTCTGCCTGAGACAGCACACACTCACACACATCACGCTGTTCACACACACACACACACACACACACACAAACCTGATGAGTCCTGTTGGTCTGTAAGCACTGTCAGGACGCTGGAAAACTCTCCGGCTTCACAGAAAAAAAGCCCAGCTGATAAGAAGCTTTCAGAAGAGAGGCTGTCAGGAGTGAAGCACCCACAACTGACAGCTGCTTGTTATGTTTTCTCTTTCTCTCACATTTGCTGGGGTTTCTCTCGCTCGCTGCCTCTGTTTTATGACCTCATGGACTAGTTTCCATGGTGTTGTGATATACTGTGTGGATGGACTTTACAGATGGGCTCTATTAAAGCTGTTCTAAAAAATAACAAGATGGCACATACATATACACGCACAAATAAAAACAAATCAGAAATCCAGAATTCATTAATGCGAAGTATGGTTCAACCCTTTCAAAGCTGTTACTTTAAGAATGATGCTGATTAAACCAATAAAAGATAAAGGTGGGAAAAACACAAACGCATACAGTATGTGAAGGTATGCTTTTTCACTTTTCACCTTTAGTTAGTATGTAATGTTGCAGTTTGAGCATAAAACATCTGTAAGGTTACAAAGCTCAGTCTCCAATGGGAGACATTCTCTTAGAAAATGTTTTCATGAACTGCAACAAATGGCTCATTTAGTCTAATGCACACTTCTTTCAGACATTCTGAAGTCACAACAGCCCCTTTTACACAGCAATACTGTAATTTTACTGCTGTAAAATACTGCAAGAATTTTACTGTTAAATTAAAAATCATGTTCCTAACACAGACACAGGTATTCTGTATTTTTTCCCAAAAAGTGTTGCAACTTCTCATACTTTGAAAAAGGGTCTGTTCACATCTTTATGATCCCTTTATGGTAGTTTATCTATAATTTTCTAGTATAGTCTGTATGTGTGAAAAGGACTAATGTCACTCACATGTAATACGCAAAAAAAAAAAAGAAAAAAAAAAAGAGGACAAGACCTGGTTAAGCTGCAGTAG
Source organism: Enteromius mattozi (assembly GCA_032359235.1). Taxonomy (NCBI): domain Eukaryota; kingdom Metazoa; phylum Chordata; class Actinopteri; order Cypriniformes; family Cyprinidae; genus Enteromius; species Enteromius mattozi. The sequence continues at coordinate 2,457,569 of JAUMHE010000051.1, forward strand.
AGACCTTATACTTATAAAAACACTGAAACGTTTGAGACAGACTGGGAAAAGAGGTGATGCAATAATGTCACAAATGTGAAAAATAATACATTTTGGAAGCAGACTTTCTAAAAGTGCATAATAGGACCCCTTTACCAACTCAATACAGTAACTCTTTCAAGCAACATCTATTACTAAAATAGAGTATGCATAGTAAAGTTCATGAATCATGTCTGTAAGAAGTTTGCTATGACATTGACTCTGATTTTCTAATACGTTGAGGTATAAAAACTACACATCTACTTTCAGCATAAAACTGATGTGAATAGATGTGGTGAGAAAAATGTAAAATAACTGATACTTTTCTGTCAGCTTCAAACTTGATGTTCAGCTTGGCTTCAATAGTTACTGCAAGTCAACACACTGAGGTCTGGAGAGGTAAACCCTTCCTTAAAAGGATAAAGCCAATAGCTGGAACTCCTTTAGAGCTCTATCAAGCATCCATATCATCCCAACATGTCAGACTACAGTCCCTCTCCTTCCATCCTCCTCTTTGTCTCACCTGCTCTTCTGTTTCACAAACATACACACACACACACACACATACACACAGGCAGTACTTGACGCCTGTCTATTTCTCTACCCTGCGGAAGCGGTTCTGACAACGTTGTGCCGAGGAACAGATTAGGGAGCTTGTTGAACTGGTATGAATGTCACATCGGGCTGTTTAAGAATTCAGATGAGTTTGGGAAGAAATGCTCCCGTGCACAATTACACAGAGTGGAGTGTGTGTACTACAACAACTCCCGGCTTCTACATCATTTAGAGCAATCAGAACAGACGTCACTCTGGAGGCAGTCGAAACATGAACTGAAACAAAACTCTGTTGTAGAGACGCACGACTGATATTGTGTGTCTGATTTGCTGCTAAGGTGAATTTCGCTGTGTGGAATGAAATACTAGTGTACTACTTAATACATACTGGTACATACTGGATAGTGCAAGATGCCCACTTTTTTTTTTTCTAGAGTAATCTGTGAAAGAAAAAAACAAAAACATGCTACATAGTAGCAATGGTCTACTCTTTGTGAATTAAACATGGAGCTTTGTGTGAAAATATCTTGAAAAAAGAAAGTTCACAGCAAACTTTGATGCTGGCTTGACAACATTATGTTTGAAAATGTAAAAAGTTTAAAGCCTTGAAGTTTGAAAGTTACAGTGTAGAATTACAGATGGACGGACAGAAGGACAGATAAAGAGATAGAACGATGGATAGAATGATAAATAGAATGAGCGATAGATAGATAGATAGATAAAGTGGAAGACAGATGCATGGATGGACGATAGACAGACAGACGGACAGACATAAAGGGACAGAACGACAGATAGAACAAAGATAGACATTATGTAACCTGGTCTCATAGCATAAACGTACCTGGGTGCACTTTTTAGTGAGACATGAAATATGTACCAACAAGTACATATCACTGAAGTTTCCAAAAGAAATGAACAATAGAGGCAGTAAAACTCTGACACCTTTTATTACTTTTTACACAAATCTTTCTTTATTTCCATTTATAAAGTTTTCGCACAATTACTTGAAGAATCTAATGTTATGACTTCAAAACAATATTAATATGCTGGGAGATTTGAAAACGGATGCTTTTGAACATTAGCATCACACATATTCAGCTTCATATCTACAGTATGTGTTTTCATAGATGGTAGGTTTGTTCGGTAGCTCATGGAGTGCAAAGATGTACTTAAGAGACGAGGAGCTTTGGTTCAAATCCGGTGTTACTACGGTTCGGGGAAAAAAAATGCATAAAAGATAGCTGAAATAGCACGCTGCATCGACAAATGCCTTTTCATATCAGTTTTGCCTTTGTTAACACTATTTGCTTAGTTTAGGGTTGGATTTGGTGTAGGGCATATTTCCAGTATGATAGAGCATTAACTTTTAGCGACAGTCCACGGATATTTGACATAATAAAAACACAGCAATACGTACTTATATCAACGTAATAAAATGTGCCAGGGTGCACATATCGAATCTGTTTTTTAGCGCCACTCAGTGGACATTTCTCTTTGAAACTGTGGCGAAACGTGCGGTAAGGCATGCAAAAATGGTGTTGCACAAAAAGTGCACAGAGGTACATATTTTTAGGCCAGGTTGCATACAATATAACAGTATATAGATAGAACGAGAGATGGATGTATGGATGGGTGACAGACGGATAGATAGATGGATGACACTGTAAGACATATCAGGTCATCGGCTAGGCATATGCATACTTCAAATTTGCATACCTGTACTGTGCAAACTATATATATATATAGCTGACTGGATACTGCAAATAAATACAAGTAGCATGGTAATACCCAATGTTTATTTCACCGCATTATAAATTGACCTGAAGGTGTTGTCACGCACTGCTGCCCAATGTGCATGTAATAGTTGGTAACATTTCCACATGCAGTGTTCCCATTCCTCTCGGACAATCCCCACTCTTGTAGATCTCTTCCGCTCTCTCACAGGGAAAAGAGAGAGAGAGAGAGAGCGAGCGAGAGAACCCATCTGGGCTGGGGCTGCTCTTATTTGCAGCATAAGCGTCCTGTCATTTCCCTGTAAAGCACATCTCATAGCAACACCCTCTCCAAATTGATTGTGGAGCTTCAGTGCACGGAGAGGCCGGGGGAAGAACAGGGGGGCTTGTAATTGAGAGCAGAATTAGCAAAGCCTTAAATACGCCCGGCTGATATATCATTACCCATAAACTTGACCCCTGGTGACCGCCCCCGTCTCCCCTGGGCTCTGTTCTCCAGCGGGGCCCCGAGAGGCAGACGGCCCCGAATCACAAGCACGAGTGCAAGAAACAGGCACCAGGACCCTGCTTGACTGATTTCATAAAGATCTCATCATCTATTCATCACATAGATCAAACAGCACGGCCTTCTCCAATTATCAGGAACGCAATCGGGTACAGCCATTCCACATCCACATATAATCATTTACAGATTCAAACAACACACACGCGCACACACACACACACACATAATATTAAACCATCCTATTTCAGCGATCATCTTTAGAAGCACAAAGTTCAAGAACGAATGCGAAATTGCATTTTTTTTTTTAAATTACACATGCCACTTTTGACCATAAATCTATTTCCAGCAACTATTTTGGAACTCAACAACTTCCAACAACTCTTTTAATTATTTTAGAATAATTAAGATTTTTTTAACTGCTTATGACAGTATGTGAATCTCTCACACTCACCCAGGCTGACTTTATTTGATCAAAAATACAGTAAAAGCAGTCATACTGTGAAATATTTTTACAGTTTCAAATAACTATTTTCTATGTAAAATATCTAACATTTTTCAGAATCATTACTTCAGTCTGTGGTGTCACATGATCCTTCACAAGTCATTCTAAAGGCCAATTCACACTGCACAGACAAACGGCAACAGAATCCAACAGCTCAAGTTGGCTCAAGTTGGCTGTTGTCTTTAGAATCTTATGAAAAATTAGAGTCATGTCCTTGCTAAATAAAATTATTAATTTTTATCTTTGTTTTTTTCTTACTCTTTTTAATCTTACTAACCCCTAATATTTGAATGGTAGTTTTCTCACAAAAAGATGTAGCTGCACAACTCAGCAAATCAGCATATTAGAATGATTTCTGAAGGATCATGTGACACTGAAGACTGGAGAATTTTAATGATGCTGAAAATTCAGCTTTGCATCACAGGAATAAATTACATTTAAAATCTATTCAAATAGAAACTGTTATTTTAAATGCTAATAATATTTCTTTTTTTATATGCTGTTTTTATTGTATTTAAAATAAATAAATAAATAAATAAAATCTAAACTTTTGACTGGTAGTTTACATAAAGATATTATTATTATCATTTGGCCACACTCAAAAAATAAAACAAAATGAAAGAAAATAATTCTGACACTGTTCTCATTCACTGAAAAGACACATTAGTCTTCTGTACCTGTGCTGTTCTCGAGGCATGTCTCATAAATGAAAAGGGTTCAAAGGGTTTCCACTTCACATAGGGCCTATTACAGGTCTTCGAATCTACAACTTATGATTCAAACCCTTCAGTAATTAAAGTAAATGTGATTAGAGATGTTATCACTCACTCAAATACGAGCACGTGGGCAACATCTGAATTTGACGCATGAACTCTTCCTCAAACCAATTTCCTTCCCTCAAACTTCCAAGAACAAGCAGGACGCTGTCTTTGCCTAAATCATTACTGGAGGAGTCACACAGACAGGTAACATGATGGAGTCACCATTGAGGGCGTAATTTAAAAACACTACAGAAGACAAATGATTTATTCATATGCAGTCCAAATGCAGACCTAAAACAATTACGCTCAGCGGGCTCTGTGTCACTTAAGTGAATGAAGAAGAAATAAATAGCTACTATGAGATGTTTGATATACTGCCGCACGTAATAACATTTCTGGATTTCCACAAAGTGGATGGGAATGAAATTAGAAGGTCTCTGGTGTCCCTAATGAAATGTTCAGGCAGCTGACTGTATGGTAATGGATTATAGCAGTGCATGGACATGATAATATGCTTCTCAAACTTCTAGACGACAATCAAACCGAAAAGTAAAACATTCAGTTTAACATTAAGAAACATGAACTTTCTACTAGTATAAGATGAAATCTCTTAATTTTATTATATGTAAATATAAAAAATACAATTAAGATACATTAGAATTCATCAAATGGTGGGACTGAAACTCTAAATATTTTTATAAAGTTTCTTTATCTGTCCAAAACAGATCCAGTAATCTGAATCTATTATAGCGCTTTACATTCATTCATTCATTCATTCATTCATTCATTCATTCATTCATTCATTCATCATTTTACAATTCTGGTACAGACTGATAAGTCAATACTTATTTTTATTGTTAACAACTGATCAATGTCAAAAATCTATATTATTTGTGTTTAAAAAAATAAACAAATCTAGTCAATAAAGTCAATATTAATGAAATGTTGTGATGTATATGTAAATTTATGCATCACAATATTATAATGTAAGATTTTATAGAAATTAACAATACAATTAACTTTAAAATATAACTATCTAATAAAGCAAAACAAAACACAACAAAATAAAATAAAATAAATACTGCTGATAAGTATGGTTAGGATATATTGTGCATCTGAAAAGTGTCAATATTAGTCAATATTAATCCGCTGTTGTGATATGCAAACTTAGCCATCACAGTATTATAATGCAAGGTTTTATAGAATTTTATTATTTATAAAACAAAAACAAACAAACAAACAAACAAAAAAACATCCAATATTACATAAATATTCAAAAATAAAATAAAATCTGCTGATAACCAGTATGGTTATGATATATCCCTTGTGAAACGTGTTAAATGAAACTGATGAAGCTGCAGTCTTATTGGTGGTTAAAGCATTACCCACAGATTCATAACTATTTATTTATTTATTTAATGAAGGATGGTCTAATTCTGTGAAAACGGCAGAGCTTCCAGAGGTGGAAGAGTCAAACAATTAATGAATTTCTTATCAACGCAACTGTGCACACATTGTATTATAATTCAGAAGATATTAACTATAAAGCTAACAATATAGATGATCTTTTTTTTTTTTTAAATCAGTAACATCTTAAAAGTCCATATAGAATTCTCACTTGTTTACTCCATTAAAAAGAAGAAAAAGAAGAAAAGAAAACAAACAAACAAACTGGTAAATACTCTTCCAAAGAGAAGTGGCACCCATAGTTTGACTGCTTACAGCTCTTTGTTTCTATTATGGCCTTTCCATGAATGTTTCCCACTGGCCATGAGCAGATGGACCATGGGAGATTGCTGGCAATGCTGACATATAATACAGCAGCAACACAAAAGGGCCAATAAAGGCTTTTCCCCAGGGGCCCAAAATTAGAGCATCATTCTGCACACAACAGTCACAATACAAGTGACACGACGGCAGGGACCAAAGAAAGCCACGACACCACATCCTACACCGTACAATCATTACAGAACTAAGACAAGACAATAACATTTTCTACTATGTTTAATTCACTGTGTGTTTGTAACCACTTGTGAAATTTATGAAAATTGTTTTTATAAATTTTTTTTCCCCAGTATAGACTGAAGGGAAGTTAAACAAATGATGGTTTAATATTCATATTCGGCAATTTAATGAACTTTTAAAGGATGAGATGCTCAGTGGAGTGCTTTGGGAACGAATGCTTTCTCTCACGTAACGTGGCTAATTCCATTGTCACTCGACTGGGTTTTGTGGGGGTCATTAGGGGGTGAGTGGGAGGGTCGGATAATCTGTGAATAATGTTGAGGGCGTGTGTGTGTGTGTGAATCTGAGTGAGGGGGCGGAGAGAACTCCTGGCAGCTTCATCCATTTTTTATTTGCCACTCAGACAAATGAAACACCCGCCACCCAGAACAAGGGGGACCTTCTGACACTTCAAAGAGAACCCCTATGGGTGGTTCTCCTCTTGAAGCGGGGCAGCTCTGGGTCTCAACCCCGCCCCCTTCTCGGCTGGGGGGCAGCCCAGGCCTCATTAACCCTTAAACAGGCCTGGCGTGAGACGCGCTCTTCGGCTTTAATTACCCCTGCACTTTTGGCAAGGCTGCCACCCTCGTACCCTGCTCTGAGACGGGAGGAGGGGGGTAAAGTACTTCTGGAGTGTTCCGAGCATGTGCCTTAATTGAAAAACCAGATCACACCTCTTTGCTCTAATTAGCCGGAGAGAACCGCCCCCTAATGTAGTAGCACAAGGAGGAGAGCGAACAGTGCGTGTGTGTGATGTAAGTCAGGCAACATGCAGAATTTAAGAATTTGCTCTTATTTAGTTTCTGAATATGATTCATTTGGTTACAAACCATAGAAAGTTGAAATTCAAAAAATAATTAGAAGAATGCAACTCAAGTGATATTAAAAAACTGAAAGAAAAGAAACTGACCAATTATGCCAATTTATTCTTTGATATACATTAAAAAAAAAGAAAAGAAAAATATTTTTGTCATTTTTTTGGAAACATATCCATATCTATATATATCTTAAAATTAAAAACAGCATTGTTCGAACAATTAAAAAGCCACCAAAAATCTATTTTAAATTTTGAATTGCACACCACATATTTCATATACATTACTGCTCAAAAGTGTGGGGTCGGTGCTTCTAATGTTTAAGTCTGCATTTATTTAATTATATATATTAGTGCTGTCAAACAATTAATCACAATTAATTGCATCCAAAATAAAAGTTTTTGTTATAATTGATATATTTTTGTTTACTGTGTATATTTATTGTTTACATTAAAACACAAATACAGTACATTTTTTTAACATTTAAACATTTATATTCTTATATTTTATAGTATATATAAATATATTTATTACATAAACATAACATAATTTTCTTAAAAATATATATGCATGTGTTTGTATTTACATATACATAATAAATATGCACAGTATACACACATATATTATGTAAACTTTTATTTTGGATGTGATTAATCATTCAGTGTCACATGATCCTTCAGAAATCATTGGTGATGTGCTGCTTAAGAAACATGTTTTCTTTTTTAAATATTATTTTATATTTTAGTGAAAACTGTATTTAAAAAAAAGGATTCTTAACAGATATTTGAAATATATTTTTTTTGTAAGAGCATAAATACCTTCACTGTGACTTTTGAGCAATATAATGACTTTCTGAATGAAAAAATACTCAATGATAATTCTTAATATTCAAACAAATCATTAAAAAAATACTTAAAATTGAAATCGAAATTTACAGTTTTGCTTCAAGACTGTTTTCAAACTGGTTTAAAATTCTGAAAATTATTTAGAATCAGAATGCACATTCAATTCATAATGGCACAATCAGCCTGATGAGTAGAAAGAGGGAATCAGAAAAAAGAAAGGGTACAATATTTTTGGGTCTCTGTACATTTGTGTGTATGTGTGTGTGTGTGGATTGATATTCCCTTGAAACGGACAAGCAGGTTTAATTGAGGCAACCAGCAAATTGAGTGCAATTTACACAAACTCACGCAATGCTCTGTTAGCCCACTTCTACTGTTTCTAATGGCTCAGTAAATTAATTAGACTAATCAGACACACCCCATGGAGCCCGGCAGCAGATTAAAAGAATTAAACAAACAGGGGAGTGTTAATACAGACCGAACCCAGAGGAACAGCCTCTCCAACTGTCAGACGATCACAGTAATGGAATTTCTCTCCATGACCACAGTTTCACCGAGAGATCTCCATGCTGAATCACACGTCTTCAGAACAGACAGTCTGCATGTTTAAACCACTGTTTCCCTCAAAACAATCAATATCATCATTATTCACGGTTTATTTTAGAATCTTTGGCAAACTCCAAAAAAAGCTTTATTTTGCCTCAAATTGGAAATGAAACATGCCCTAATTGGGTTTGTTTTGACAAACGGCATTTATAAGCTGTAAAATATTTGAAGTTGGAACATCCATGTCTCTAAGCATTACTATGATCTAGTTCCTCAGCAGGAAAACACTGAAATCACCTCTTCAAATGACTGACTTGATTAGTCAATTCATGCTTCATGCTAAATCATAAAATTCCTCTAATATTTTCCCATGAATGCTACTGGAATTTAAAACACACGCTTTTAAAAAGCAATAAACTCATTTATTCGAAACACATTTTCAATACTTGACTCGACCACATAGACGAGTGCAGGCCCGTCTCCATTATTGAGTAAATTTGAAAGCATAATCGCTGATGCATACTCATTTTTCCCATATGAATATTTGATGTGCGAGATTACAGCGGTGAGGAGTTTTCTCATCTGAATTCAAAGGAAAGCAGGGCGCTTTGTTCTTCTCCTCCAGCTTATTAACTGGCAAACACTACGCCGCGCCTCTGTCGGCATTGATTTTCAAACCTCCTCGCAAGGTGAGTGTCAAAGCGCGACAAACGCAGAACACGAACGCAGACTTCCTGGTTTGGATCGGCGGCCCAGTGAGAGTGGCCCAGTGGCATGAGACCACGGTGTCGAGTTTTATGCAATCCGAGACGTTACTGGGCTAATTAAAGGTGGACCGCAACATCTGACCCGGGACAGACACCTTGAAAATGCTACAGGACATCCCACCTGAAATCCCCGGAGAACCTGGCTCTATATCACCTGATCATCTGTATTGATCAACCACAGGCAGAATATGTTCAAAGAGCAAAAAAAAAAAATCATTACGAATCTGGGTATACATGCACATAATCTCAGCACGTTTTCGATGTTCTTGTAACACATCTAATTATTCGGGCACGCATTAGGAGAACACAAATGAAAGTTCTAGGTTTTGAGGAAGCGTAATCAATAGTATGCAGTGGGCCAGTGTTAAGAGCCGGTTAATAATACATGAACTGGGTTATATGATCCGACCCCGTGTCTGCCAACCCCACGTCATCCTATTTTCAGCACAGAAACAAACCTGAACATGAATCCTCTGCTGTAACCGCTCAAAAAGCTCAGCCAATCAGCAGGGCCGATTGAGCCTCTACCGCAGGCCTCCTTCTGCAAACCACCGGAGACTGAAGCAAAGGGGAGAGGATGAGGAAAGGAGGTATAGTTGTCAGAGACCTGAGGATAGTATTAGTTATCATTTACTCACCCTCATGTCATTCTGGCCTGTTTAATTAACATTCCAGAGAACCAAATACTCTAAGAGATATGAAGTATAATGCACATGCTACTTGTAGAGACAAAAAAGCACCATAAACATAGTTCATATGGCTAATTTGCATTACAGTGCAACCCCTTTTACACTGCATGTTGGTCATGAAAAATGGCTTCTGTGTGAGCACACCGTTAAGGGTGTGTCGTAGTGATGATGCACGGTATCGTGCAACTTTTTTACCTGCTGATTTGAAGAAAAAATATGTGCAAACTGTAATGATGCAGACATCAGGGAGCTCCTCACTATCCACACTGAAGCTGAGATCGTATGCTAGCTTAGTAAAGAGAAATGCGTCACATTACACATCACATGTCTTTACGGGATCTTTATGGGATGTGTGTGAATCACTGGCAGTGTGAATGAACCACAAACATATGGTCCCGGGACAAATTATCTGTGTATTTTCTGGAATTTCTGTGTGAAATTTCTTTATTTGCGGAAAATCTTCTCCAATTCTCTTACAGAGCTGTTGCATATGGATTCAGAAGACTTGGAATAAAGTGCACAAGTTATATGGACCACTTTACGTATATGTTTACATAACATATATATGTTAATATATGTCAATATTATTAATTACAAAAATAATACAAAGCACAACACCAGAACTTAAAGAGTTATTTACCCCAAAATATCATTCCAAACCTGTAAGACCGTCGTTCATCTTTGGAACACAAATGAAGATATTTCAGATGAAATCGGAGAGAGCCATCTGACAGCAACACAACTGAAATAATCCCAGACCCAGAAAAGTAGTAAATACATCGGTAAAACAGGATGTGTCATCAGTAGATCAACTTCAGTTTTGCGACGCTATATGAGAATACTTTTTTTCCACAAAGAAAACAAAAATAACATAATTTACTCAACTTTTCTTCTCCTCTGAGATACGTGTTCTGCCATTTTGGAGAGTATCACAACGCAACGCATACACACACACGCTTGACCATTTGTTGTAGTCAGAGTTGTTTACGTTCGGGGGGAAAGCTCACGCATGAACGTACTCTGCGGTTGTTTATCCTCAGGGGAAAGCATGTGTATGTTTTGTGATACTTTTTAAAATTGTGGAAGACGTAACTCCGAGGAGGAAAATGGTTGAGTAAATCAATTCACTCATAGAATGTATTGTTGGCTATTGCAGCACATATACCTGTGCTACTTTGTGGGCCAGGGTCACATTTTACTATCCCAAACCTCTACCTTGGAAAGGATATTTTTTTATATGATATAATAAATATCAGGTACTGTAGCTGTGAGGTGCAGTGTGTAAGAGAGAGGCTTCACCATGGTTCAGATCTTCTTGTACATTCTGTTTTTAAAGCCCTTACTGTAAAGCACATGTGTCTATATCACATTGCTGTGTGATTAAATCAGTGTGTGTGTGTGTGTTGTGGGTCTGCGGGTGTTAGAAGCCAGTGCAGGGACAGCTGCTGCTCTCTGCCGGAGCTGGAATGAATAGATTATGAGCAGTAATTAGACGTACATGGAAATCAATGCACTTATGGCATAGAGCTGGAGGCAATGAGAGCAGATGAGAGGCTCTACAGCAGGGGCCCCTGCAGCCCCTGAGATAGGAAGACACACACCAGGAGACTGAGTGACAGGACCGAGCCAGAGACGAGGATGAGAGACACACACAAATCTGCACTTTGGAGGCCTGCATCTCTATAATATATAGATTCACAAATTCTCCTGTGGCTTGTTTCTGATCTTGTCCTCGCTTCACACTAGAGGTCTGCTACACAACACATACTGTAACGCAGGGCCAGCTTCGGCTTGCTTTTTCATTCCAGGTTCAGTAACTATTTAATTAATGGAAACAACACTTTTATACAGATTGTGAATTGTGGTGGTTTAAGACTCAACACCCATGAAACTGCACAAGTTTTGCTCATAAAAAATTCTTTAAAAAGTTGATCACCTAGAAAGTCACTGAATTATTCACACACTTTTTATACAGCTGACAACATGTGAGATTGAGTGACTGACAAATACAGAACCTGTGTTTTGTGTGAGTATCGCATAAATCTGCCTCAGTCTTGTGACTGCAGGTGTGTATTATTTTGATGCTGACAACTCACATATGAATAAACCAAACTTAAGCCATTTTAATATATCAATATTAGTAATATGTACATTTCGTAAAAATCAGTAACATTTACAATTTATTAACAGTAGTAACCTAGTAAAGTTTTAGTAGTGTTGTTGTTGTGCGTTGTTTTTTGCTTTTATTACTTCAGTTATAATTTTATTTATTTTATTATAAATAAATATTTGTGAGGACATTAGCACTTGAAAACAAAAATACAGAGCAAGAAAATCACTTTTGGCAGAGTGTAGAAATTTGATAGTTCCAGTCAGGTCAGGTTGCACAGGCTATAGGCTTAATTGGACCTCTGTTCTAGTCTAACAGTGTGAAATTGGTTAATATCATGCTCTAGAGTTATATAGTGTGTGTTTGTGAAGTCACTGTTTATGCGTGTTAGAATATACCCCTTTATGAGGGGTAAATTTTGCCCTCTCTGCCCCGTTCTCCCTGGAGTCACACTCTTCCGCCCCGTCTCAGTGTTCGGCCGTGGGCGGAACCTGTCTGTGATCATGGCAGTAATGAACATATGGGTCTGTCTGTGATCCTACAGTCGAGTTTAATCACCGCACTGCCCACACACACACACACAAACTCAGCCTGAAGACAAACTCCTGCCGCTCTGTTTTTCACACCACTAAAAAACCTTTAATGAGATGCCTTCTCAAAAAAGAAAATAAACTAGATTTGCATTTCCAGAGGAGATACCAGTGTGTGAAAGTTTTGGGTTTAATCTTTAGTTCAGCAGCATGAAGGAAATAAGCTGGTTTTGGTTGTCCTGACACTCATCATGTGTTGACTTCATATTAGTGTTCAGTGGCTAAAAATTGTTAAATAGGAGTAAAGACCAGTTACAGAAAGACCAATTAGAATTCAGTATGCAAATACTTTGATGACATCACAACTTTTGATTTGATTTAGATTAAACTTTTATATAGAAATTACACAACCATTCAGAATTCTGCAGTTGGTAAGGCTGCATTTATTTGATCATATACTGAGGAAATAACAGTAATATTATGAAATATTACTTAAAAAAAAAAAAAAATCTATCTATATGTATTTTAAAATGTTATTTATTTTTTGTGATGCAAAGCTGAATTTTCAGCATCATTACTCCAGTCTTCAGTGTTACATGATCCTTCAGAAATCATACTAATATGCTGCTCAAGAACATTTCTGATTAATATCAATGCTGAAAACTTTCAGCAATCTTTTGTGAAAATCATAGAACATTATATTGAGGATTCTTTGATGAGTGTAAAAAAATAAGTAAATTCAATCAAACGTTAATGGCAGAATAGTAATATTCTGAATCAAATATGAGAATTATCGATAACAAACGAGCTTTTAAAAGGTATTTGCCTGTAGTCTTTTATGTAAATTGGTTTCCGTTAGATCTGTTCCTCAAAAAAAAAAAAGAGTCACAATGTGTAGAGCAACCATAGACGGATTTATGAGGTTTATTTGATGTAAAGTAATGGAGTAGGATTAGATTGTGAAGACAGACATTTCAGTAGAGGTGGAACAGCTCTTACTAACTAGACAATGTTTGTCAAGAACCCGGACCAATCTTCACCCATTCTGTCCTGTCCCAGTCTCGGATAACTCTCAATAACATGGACGCACCTGGACAAATTTACACAGAAAATGGTTTTGAATGCTTTTAATCTTCCATATGGGTAAAAACAGGACTCTGTTTGAACAATGATTCAGACAGATCTCATTTAAATGTAATGAAGACGTGATCCTCACCCCCTCCATGATCCATGAGCTCATTAGTCAGAGGAAGTGCAGATGAACGTGTGCTTAGGTCTGTATTTATATTTGAGTATTTTTGGGGTGAATGATTATAATCGTGCATGTGAAGATTTATCATGCTCTGACTTTTGACTCTGATCTGTGTAATTTTGAGAGCCTTCAAGGAATGATGACTGAGCCACACTGAATCTGTGCACATTTTTTCACCTTTTCTGCACTGATTCTCAAGGAAAACCCATAAATATACATATCTATATCTATATATCTATATAGATATATAGATATATATAGATAGAATTTAGTATTTCATAATATAACTATAAAATTACAAAACCAATATTACAGCAATACAACATTAATTTATTCATTTTCAAACCTCTTCACTTTGAATAACGCAGCACTTACAGTATATTTATTCAATTAAATTTCAGCCTTCACAATTTTATCTCACATGTCATATCTTGATTAACGATTTAAATTTGATCTTGCTATATCATGCAGCCCTACTAATGTCAAAAATGAAAGCGTTGGCACTGATGTTTTGTTCAGCCTAATTATTGCTAAGGTTATCAAGTAACATGGTTACTTGTTTTGATGTTATAATCTAGGTATGAAATGTTATAATCATAATATCAAGCTTTCAGGGTTTGGCTGCTGGTGATATTATTACACCGTAAAAATAAAAGTGATTTTAACAGGAAAAATCACCATCATCACCACCTACATTTGGTGGTTATCAGTGTATTTCAAAGGTACAAAACAGATTTCAGCCCTTTAATAGGTTGGTATATTAACATTATACCAGTTAATGAAATTACTGTATTTAACTCTAAATTTAACTTAAAACGGTAAAACCTAAAACGTTGTTACCATATTTTTTTTTACGGTTGAATTCCGGCAACTGCAGCTGCCAGTTTTTTACTGTAAATTTTACAGATTTTGTTTACAGTGTATATATTAATTCATTGAACATTCAATACTATATTTGAATAGCAAATATAGCACAGTATACTGTAATAGCATTGGGTTTTTGAAGCAATTGTACCTCAAATTGCTTTAAAGTCCATTCCTCTGTCTCTGGAGTTGGTTTTGAATGGAGCTGAAAGCACACTGATATGAATTCAGCACAGATGGACCTCCTCTGCTCTCAAACCACACACTTTTAGGGTTAAAAGCAGCCCATTACGTTGGAGATGAGAGCCGTTTTGGTTTGATTTTAGGCTCAGCGGGCCGCTCGGCTCCGGCTGGGAGCCTGTGACAGGATTCAGATGTGTTGATAATGCCTTAAGATGAGAGATCTGAATGAAGACAGGTAGACTCAGGCTTCACTGCACTCCAGCACCAGTGTTTGTTTCTTGCTTTTTTTTGTTTTGTTTTTAGTCTGCTGAATGACATCAAAGAGGAGCTCTCTCGGCCCGTCTCGCTCAGAACCCTTTGGCATCTGCTCGCACTACTATTCTCTGTGCCTGTGTCAAGCAGAGCAGCAAAGCAGAGAAAGAGAGAGAAACAGAGAGAGACGAGGTGACAGGCCTATGAAAGCAGAGATATTTTAAAGGACTGAAACCATCTGAGCAGCTGCATTTGTGTGTGTGTGTGTGCTCTGAAACACGAGCCTCTCTCATTGTTCATTTCCCAATACGACTTTAAAGCCAAGCAGAGCCGATTACCAGCTTCATCAGAAGAGTGGAGGCCAAAGTGTTCGTCTGCTCTCATCCTCAGCGCATTGTTCCTCTAAACGGAGAGACTCCAGGGCTCTGGCTTTGTTTAACACAAACACGTGTTTGCCTGAATGAATCAAACGTAGAAACACCAAAGTTGACTGTTTCCATTATGTACGGTGGTATCAAATGCACAAATAAAAGCCTCGGGGTTCATGCCGACAAAGGCTTACGTGAGTTAAAGAACACAAACGCGCGCTTCACACAGATATAATACTCAAAACACACTCAAGTGTAGACTAAAATATATGAAGAAGTGAAGAGAGTAATACTAGTGCACTGCACACTGTTTTACACCGTATACTGTGGGCAATAAGCAGAGTGTCCAAGTGTCAACTCATAAAATAAATACTATATTAATTAGCAATTTTGATTTTGTTTTTGTGCATGTAAAACATATGTACTTTTCGAATCCAGTTAGATAATAATTTTATGGTTCACAAATGATGGTTCATATACACTGTAGAACAAACTGATTACCTCAAAACATTTAAGTAAACTATTTTTTAAAGTTAACTACTGTAGATCTAACTAGATTAAGTTTGTAAAGCTATATTTATATGTATATTTTGTACTACACAATTATACTAATTACAATTTTATTTAAATATTGAATTAACTTACTCTAGTAAACTTACTAATTTATACCACTTGCATAAATATCATATTAACTCAAACCTGAAGTGCTAGTTACTAGTACTCTTCACAACAATGGTCAACTTCAACATAACATAACATTATTTTTTTAAAGAAGTTAATACTTTTATTCAGCAAGGACACATTTAATTAATCAAAAACAACAGTAAAAACATTTTTAATGTTAGACTTCTATTTCAAACAAATTCTGTTCTTTTCCACAAAAATATGAAGCAGCAAAACTGTTTTCAAAATAATAATTAGTAGCAAACTAGCATATTAAACTGACAATGAAGACTGAAGTAAAGATTCATTACTGCTTACATAACTGTTCATGTATCTGATTTATGCATTTATTTGTTTTTTAATCAAATAAATGCAGTCTTGGTAAGCATAAGAGACAAAAACAAAACAATCTAACTGTCCGTTTTGATTAGTAGTAAGTAGTATGTTGCACACTGCAAAGGTAGTGTGAGTAGTATGCCTGACTTTATTTGAGATCCGTTCCGTTCCTTGATAAATGTGCACAAATTCTTTTGAAAGGGGCAAAGGTCAGGGGTCATGCCTAGCACTAAACATCTGATGATTAATATTGCAACCTGACAAATAAAATCCTCCACACTCAAAGCTTCACACTTCAACCATCACTAACTCCAGAGAAAGGAATAAATGGAGGAGAACGCGCAGAATAAATAGCACAATAATTAGTAAAAGCAAGATAAAGGTGCACACAAAACAAAAGTAAGGAAATAAACAAACATCGTAACAGAGCGGCAGAATCATCAGGGGCCGTGGAGGAAAACAGATGCAGAAAAAGATGGAGGGAGATGCTGAGGGTGGAGGTAAAAAGCCTGCTTCAATTAGCATCGTAAAATAAAATACTTTGTAAAAGGAAATAAATGCTGTAGCAAGAGGAAGATTCATGCTCTGAAATAAACTGCAGCTGTTGAATTTTTAATTGGAGAGGTCCTAATTACGGTCATCAGACAGTGCTCCTAAACACATTCCACTTCTCTCTCTCTCCCTCTCCTGCAGTGGTAAAGGAGTAGTCCGGGTGTACGCTTCCATTTCATTAATATTTGATGAAATGGGTCCGGCTGCCTCAGCTGCGCACCACGGCCCAGAATACAGCCTCCATTACGCATGCTGCTGTCTTACAGCCGCGTACATTAGCTGGATGTCAGAAGTGTGTGCATGTGTGTGTGTGTGTAAGAAGCGGGGCGGTGTCTCGTCAAATGGTTCTGTCGATTGATGCTATTCGATGGTGGAAAAACACTTGGGTGTGAGCCATAATTGAACTGACACCAATAATGAAACCAGATAGTGTCTCAGAGCCGCCAGCAATATGCTAAAGATATTGATGCTCCTAATAATTCCTGGGGACTTGGACAGGATTAACGGAACAGAGGAACCTCTTACAAAATAACAGCTTTAAATTACAGCCCGCGCCAACTTGTGAAAAGTCCACATCTGTCAGCGCTGACAGTGAGATGGGAGTTTTTCCAGTAGCAGTATTGCACAAATTTGAAAGGAAATGGACAGAATATTTGCTTTTGAGATGCACAATGAACTAAACAGAACAAAAAATATAGAGCATAAACATTATAATGTAGGAATATCTATATCTACACACACACACACATACAGTACAGTATATATTAGTTATATATTATATACACATACCATATATATTAGTTGAAAACTTAAAACAGTTTCTGGACTACTGTTCAACATTTGGGGGTCAGCAAGAATTTATGAAATGTTCTGCTCACAAAACTTATTTAATAAAAACAGAGAAACCATTAGTAAAATGTGAAATCTAACATTTTAAAACATTTGTTTTGTATAAATACATTTTAAAAGGTTTTTTCCCATAATGCAATGCTGAATTTCCAGGATCATTATTGCAGTCTTCAGTGTATGATCCTTCAGAAATCATTCTAATATTTTTATTTATAGAGCTTTTTTATATTTTTAATTTCAAATAATGAATAAATTAATATATTTTTTTAAATCTTTAAAAATCACATTTTATATGATAAATCATATTATGCCAAGTCCAAAATATTACGCATTCTTATTGCAATTAATGTAATATATATATATATATATATATATATATATATATATATATAAATAAACAATAGCCAAAACTGATATGATCATTTGTGATTAGTTTGATTAATTATATTAAATTAAACATGGAAAAAAGTTTATAATGGAATTAAAACAACAACAAAAATGGATTCACAGCTGAAATAGCTATGATTATTTAAACATTACTGAATAATATTAACCAGATATTTTTCTTTTCTGATTTGCACATTGGGAAGTCTGAAAAAACCCGGACTTATTGACTACGACAACTCCTTGTCGACTAGAGAGAAAGGTGTTTTTATAAGGAAAGCAGGACACAGACTACAGGGACCAGCGAACTGGTGAACATCTAAAGACTGAATGCATTTCCCACGAAATCTGCATCTACCCAGATGAAACCCCTGCTGCAGGAGGCACATCTCTGCCACAACTGTCCCAATTCAACTTGCCAAACACCCTCCCTGCTATCAAAAAGCCACCGCACTTTCTGTCTCTCTCTCCTGCGCCCCCCCAGGGGCCTTCCACTGATTACCCATGATGCTTTGAGAGAGCACAGTGAACACCCCCTACCCCCGTACCCTAATCTCAGACATGAAAGGAAGCGCGCGGCCCGGGCTGAGATGATTCTACCGCTCACAGGGGAATAGGAGGAGAGAGAGAACGAGAGCGAGGGAGGGAGACGAGCAAGAGCTTTAATAATGACCAACTCAACCTCCTCGCTCCCAGCTGAAGGGTTCGGGCCCAGGGGACAGTCCGCTCTGCCCGAGGGGGTCAGGGCCAGCTGAAGCGATGAGGGGCCCCTGAGTGATCACCCAAATCTCAGGGTGATTTACAGGGCCAACGCATGTCAGGAGCCCGGTTATGACACGAGGAGTGGCTGTCTTATTTGTAAAACAGACATAGACTGTGTGGAACATTGTCAGGCAGAAATATTGTGGCTATAGAGCTTATGACCCTTAGAGATTTTCAGATAAAAATGTTTGGAAATGCCTGATGCTTTATATATATATATATATATATATATATATAAAAAGACAATGTGGAGTAAAAGTATTATATATAAGTATTATATATTATGTCTTTATTTATTTATTTATTATTTTTTTTTATATAAAAATGTCAATTAATTTATATATTTCTATCTATCTAGCTACGGTATATCTTTTTTTTTTTTTTTAAAGTTATTGTTTTTTTATTTTTCCACAGTATATGGCTGGTTAATGTCATATATATATATGTATATAAATAAATAAATATATATATATATATAAATATAAATACGAAACAAAATGGTCACACTACATACGTTTACAAGACGTTAAAATTTAAACAAACTCAAAGCGCATTCAAAATGCATAAAAAAAAACGTTTTTCTCCTTTAACTGTCCAGGTAGGCATGATTATATTGATGCTGATAGTATTTGAATGGCCATATATTGGCTAAATAACATTAAACAGCACTGCAGAAATACATATTATACTTTAAAAGTCAAACAAGTTCAGCATTTACAAAAAATACTGTTCACTCAACCTGGATGCTGTTTGTAATCAAAAACATGTCCTTTCAACCTTTTTCCCCTGAAAGTGTCTTGAATATTGCAACAGCAGGGTCATACTGTACACAGTACTGTGTAGAAGCGTGTAAAAACTGTACTCTAAAAAATAGGTAAGCAACTTTGTGTGACTGCATCTCATCTGGGTGAAATGTGGAGTTTTCCTGCACTGGCGTCTAATTGAGTCAGACAGGGGGAAGCGGAGGAGAGTGGACCTGTCATCTCCAATCCCAATTCACCCTGATTAACATCAAACTTTTATAGTGCTCTCAGAAATTCTGCCATGAAGTGTGACGCTATCTTGCTTGCTCTTTCACTCTCTCTCATATTCAAAAATGGATTTTCACCTCTATCTAAGGTAAATTGAATGCTGATATATGCCACATGCAGTACTGGGTAGACTGCTTGCAAACTGTAATCCATTTATGATTACAAATTACATGACGGAAGTTATAGTTTGTAACACATTCTATTGGATTTCACATATTAGGTCATGTATTCTGTCTTGTTTTTGTTTACTTTTAAATTACTATAATATATTCAATTCTTTGTTGACAAGAATGTATTTTTAACAATGACCTCATCGCTGTTGGTTACACTTCAAATGCTGAACATTCCATCAATACATAAATCAAAAATACACCAACATTATCTGCAAAATGAAAACATCTGCAAAACTGAATAGAATCTGTATTTAGTGGTTCAATACTGAGGTCTAACAACAGAAAAGACCTGCTCATTTTATTTCAATTTTCTGTGAGTAAGAAATCAGAATTTGAGTCTCTTTTACAAGAGTAGCTTGAATAAGAAGCAGTGCATTTCTACATCCTTAATCCCAACAGATCCGGTGAACAACGGTGGAAATGAATGAAACATGAACAGAAGAAATCTCACTTCCTCCGCGAGGGACACTGAACACTGCTTCTCTAACAATATCTATCAGGGGAACGCATGCAACACAATAACTTCAAAGCAAATTAAAATAATGCTAAATGCAGCCATTGCGTGACAACAAAACTCAAAGCGGTTTTTATCTCAAAACAGAAGCTGTTCATATTCTAAACTGTTGCAAATCTCAGTGCTGTGAGGTCACAGGCTTGCATCATCACACCCTCACTGCATCTGCATATTCATTGAGATGTCAATAATTTAACACTCACGACACTATTTGAATATGTGTTTACCAGCGAGGTCGGTAACCTGAACCCATTTACTGAGAGGATTTCAAAGAGTGAATGTGATTGCATGTCTGTTTGACTTTGGGGGAGGGACGTGGATTTTAATCTGTATTCAGATTCACGTGAACGACTGCATTCAGTTAATATCATTTTTGAAAAAGCAATGCACATATATATATATATTTTAAAATGTTGTCAACTTTTTAAAACAGATTTTATTACTAAAGATGCAACAAAAGTATATTTTTTGAAGATGTTATTAAAGACATGCATCTAAAATAAGACTTGATCTATAGTTTCGCTGAGCATTAATCAATCTGAAACTACTGAGCTGAAACCAGGTCTGAAACTATTGCAATCACATTTAAATAATACAATAAATAAATAAATAAAATAAAAATACAAATAAAAAATTTGTTGACATCTTAATTACTTAATTACTAATTGTAAACACATGTAAACAATTATGTTTATTGGTAGTTCATGTCAAGACCCCTAATCAATGTTAATGAACATTAATGCAAATTGTAATGTTAAGGAATAACTTATGTTAACAAATTAAGCCTTACTATAATGTGTGTGTATACATAAAATATATATACATTTTGTTGACTTACTGTCAGTTAATGATTAAATATGCCTGTATTAATTACTTACAGATTATACTGTGATTAGTTATGCTGATTTGAGCCTTACTATAAAGTGTATGTGTGTGTGTGTATACATATATATATATATATATACATACATATGCACACAAAACCCTACTGTGATTAGTTATGCTAATATTTCTTAATTATACAGGTTAATCTATTTTAGAGTTTAGCATACAGTACAGTATACATAGATTAAAAAAAAAAATAAATAAATAATTGTTAATCACCTTACATTATATAGGCCTATATAATAAAAAAAAAATAACGTTTCTTAGGAAAACATCGACATTGTATGACATACTGTAAATGCACATGGCCGGTTATACAGAGCTCTGACACACAGACCACTGCCTGGCCAAAGTAATCACACTTTGATACAGATGTGAATGAAACCATACACACACTCATCCACGTGGGTCATAATGCCGCAAAAGACCACTAGAGTTAGAAAGCAACTTCCTTGAGTGAGCAGACAGCCCCTAACTCACCCCACCCCGCTTCCTCTCTCTCCCTCTCTCACACACACACGCCTTCACACACATACACACACACACGTTCACACACACACACACACACACACCTTCACACATGGACACACAACCCCATCACCAGCCCTCGCTGCAAAAAGCCACAGAACAGATGACCGCACTTACTGTGTATCAGACGTCCCGTGAAGAAGTTCTTTGGCTGAATTGAACCCGTCCCCCTCCCCCTGCTCTCCCTCCCCTTATATTTCTCCTCTCCATCTCGGGCACGTTCCACTCCATGCGGAAATAAGCCGACACCGGCTCCGCAGCGGCGTTTCTGGAGCCCGAGTCCCAGCTTCCACTGCTTTGGGGTCGGAGGGACTCGTCTAACCCTCCTGCACGGATTCACGCTCTCTCACGCACACATGGATGCTGCCCGTGTTGCTCTGCATCTGGTTGCCAAAGCAAAGCGCAATCAATATGGAAGGGGAGCGCTATTTTATGATTGGAGAAGTTGTTGTGTTTTTGGTGGTGAAATTCATTATTTAGTATCTGAACCTTCAGCTATTCAGTATCATTTATTCATAAAGTCCCTTTTTGCCAGAAGGAAATGGATACAGCTGGAGAGATGGGGAGAGGGGAGAGAGAGAGAGAGAGAGAGAGAGGGAGAGAAGAACTGAGAGAGAGAAAGAAACTGTGGGGAAGAAAACAAGAAGGGAAGCTGGGATTGATGATATTGATCATGCACCGTCTTGAAATGAATGGACGGTGGGTTATTTTTTTATTTGATGGACAGATTGACTGATTCGCGTGTCTTAAAGGAGGGGAAGGCCTTGAACATCAGAGGCGCTGCGTGGTGAGGAGCATGAGCTGATTTTGATGTCGCTGCTTCACAATAGCGCACTCCTACAGTCGTACACAAAAGACTGAAGGGGGAATTCACTGAGAACAGACAATTAAAAGTGCATGCTGTCTGTGTGGCATGTACTCAAAAATGTAGCTGGGAAAAATAGGGACTAAATAATACTGTGGTTCTAAATGCTCTTTTGTGGAGGATGCAGCATTATCATGATCTGGGCTGCATTTCCCAAAGCACTGATTGTAGCTACATTGGTTTCAATAGGTCTAGATGTATTTAAGCTTACAATGCTTTTGAGAAACAAAGCCCTGGTGTGTTTTGCTGGTGCCAAGGAATGTACATTAAAAATACCATATACTGATCATTTTAGAAATGTAGACTACAGTGATTGCACTAAAAAGTTAAAAGTTTCCTTTCCTATCTACGAAAACATCTAAAAACGCTGTATTTGCTACCAGGACAGTAGTTGGCGATATAACTTTGTAAAGAAGCGCTACACACCTGTGCACATATTTACTATCTGAACACATAATATACTACAAAAATGTGAAACCTTTGAAAAATTTGCATTTTCAAGGCAAGGCAAGGCAAGTTTATTTATATAGCACATTTCATACACAGAGGTAATTCAAAGTGCTTTATAAAAGGAAGTTGAATAACGATAAAAACAATAATAAAAGAATAATTACAGAAAAGGAAATAGAACAATCATACTTTTTTAAATCAGTGCTGGGCTTGCTTGCTTGTTTTTGATATAAAACAGTATGAAAACAATGCATTACCACCAACACTGCTTCACACTAAGAAAAACAATGATTATTTTAAGAACTGTTCATAAAAAGCTTCTTTGGGGAACCAAAAGTGTTTGTCAAAATTGTTCTAATGTGTAAAAGTACTATGTAAACAGTACTACTGTAAAATATTTTTTACTATTTCATATTTTAAAAAGTAATTTATTCCTGTGATGTGAAGGTCAATTTTCATCATTACTCCAGTCTTCAGTGTCGCATAATAATTCAGAAATAATACATACAACCATACAATGATACAACATTTATAAGAAAAAGCAATACTTTGTATCATTATAATTGTCTTTACTGTCACTTTTGATCAATCATGTGTCACTGCTATTCAATAAAATTATTAAATTCTTTGAATTAAAACTAAATTTTACTGACCACAAAAAACCTTCGAATGGTAGTGTAGTCTAGGAATGTGGAAGCAAATGAAACTATAAATGCAAGCTTGATTTCACAGGTTATTGTGCGTAAAAAAAATGCATCATAATTCAAATGAGCAGAGAAAGCATCACATCATCCACGGCTATAAACATATTGACTACAGTTAAAACAAACTGACTGTACAACTGCTTTTACATTCTCAGTGTTGACACAAAGGTGCACCACAGCAGTCATTAGGGCAAAATTGCCTTCTACCGTCAGTTTCTTTTATAGGTCTAATCTCATGGCAGAGCATCAGTTTGAAGAGAATAGTACAAACATAATATTTATGATGCATAATCTCTATTTTATTTGAATATAACTGCCACTAGATATCAGCTATAATGTTATACACATCGATTGTTTGTAAAACTGCTTATGTTGCATCTGAAAAATTATAATTCACAGGAATAAAGCTTACAAAACAGTCTAATTTGTAACTGTGAATAAAGAAATAAGTAATAGTACAGTATATCTAAACTCTCATGCACTCCATGGTAGAAAACGAATCACAACACATCTTTATTTACAGCAACACAGCGCACAATCCAATTCAGCATGGCCACTTCTCAGCCGTTCAGTCGCATGCGAAAAAATAAAGTAATCTGAAATATCTGGGCCCTGTTGAATTATTTAGATTCGACTTACTGCGACACCAGCGGCGCAGATTGGTAGAATCAATCTACGTCAGTCGGAGAGGAATGAGTTTCACCTGTAGCTATTGCGTGGCCTTTGGCTTCCAGGCTCCCATTGACTTCCTCAGACTTCCTCTGCTAGACAGGACATTATTCTTCTGCTCAAAAGCCATTTATTTCCCATCTCAGAACAGCATCGTGGCTCACCTCCTGAGGAAGTGCATTAGCAGAGGTATGACGCTGATATGCGCTCTAGATAGCGAGTATGTAAAATCATAATGAGGATGATGAGTGTCTTAAAACATGCAGACCTGAATGATCAAGTTACACTTCAAGAAAATCCTCTACGTTTATGAAGATAATCACTTCAGTCGATGAGCTTTCGATCAGATCTTGAAAGCACGCTATATAGCAATCTCAGGAGAACTGGAAATAGCATCAGGATGCATGTGAACATGGAACAGATGCTAAATCTATTGATTTCTGTGGTCTGTACAGTAACGTTCAGGCCCTCGGAGATGATGGCCATTGTGATGCCGCCGGTTTGAACTCTTCACGTCCTCTTGGGGAAGATATCAATAACTTAAGAGGAAAAATAGGCCTAAAAGGTATTATAGACCAGTAAATCTTACAATGAATTGAGACGTGGTGCAAAATAAGGCAATATTTCATGAAAGGCCATGCATTACTGTGATTGTTCTTTTCAACAGCTGAAAATGCTTTGTACAGTATGTTGTACTGTAAAATATTGTCAAATGCATGGTTTTTGTAAAGTAAAAAGTATGAAAAACTGAAAATATATATCATATCTCTAAATGAAATATAAAATTTTTTTGGTGAATTTATGCCAACCACTGACAGTTTAATTATGATAATACTACCACTACTACTACTAATAATAATAATTTTATTATTCCTTCCATTTAGTATTATTATTATAAAAACAACAACAACAACAACAATTTATATAAATATTTCATAAATTCATATATCATTTTCAAAGAAAACAAAAAAAACATAAGATCGTTATAAAAAAAATTAAAGAGAAAAGATACAATAATAATTTTGGCTTATTTTATTTTATTATTTTTTTTTTATTAATTTTTTTTATGAAAGCTTCAAATGTGTATCATTCAATCAGAATTTTTAGAGACAGAGCTGTTGTCACAATTTGTGTTTCTCCCATTTTTTTAAATAGGAATGGTTGAAGTAGGGCACAGAACAGTCATTTTAATATTTCATTAACTTCAAGAGACACACAGCAGACACAAACAGCCATATCTGCACACACACACACACCAAAAACAAACACAGAGACACAGCACTGAAAGTTTCTATCAGTATAAAGAAGCTAGTGTGTCTCCGTGTGTCCAGCTGAGCTCTGAGTCTGTGTGAATGTGAAATGAGGACGTGCCACATGAAATTTCCCCACGTGTGTATCACGCCGACATCCTTCCCCTCACACTCTGAGCTGAGAGTCATAAAACACACACAGAGGTGACAGCCGCTCTCCTCTTCCTCTCCGCTCTAATACATGTGAGTGAAGAATGAAAGCAGGAAAATAAGCAGGACACATTGAGAAGATGAGAGCATCTGTGTTTTCATGTTAGATCCTTCATCGCAGTCCTAAAGAGTTTGCCAAAGAGTTCTCGTAGTATTACAGTACGCCTATGAAGGTGCAAGAAGAAAGAAATAGTTGACAAGAAATACAGCTTCTGAGTAAGGTCCAATACTCCATCTAATACTACTTTAAGCAACATGTTTTAATGCAGTAAATGACCCTTCACTGAACTTTTCTTCACTAAGAGTTTGTTTTCTCATCAGATCCGACTTAGAGAAATGTAGCATTCCATCAGTTGCTCACCAACAGATGCTCTGCAGTAAATGGGTGCCATCAGAACGAGACTCCAAACAGCTGATAAAAAAATCAAGTAATTCACACCACTCCAGTCCAGTCCAGTCCATCAATTAACATCTTGAGAAGCAAAAAGCTGTAAGCTGTATATATGCAATAAACACATTCATAATAGAGGCATTTTAAATCTCAACCATAATTTTATGAACTCTATAATTCATTAAAAAAAACAGTGAAAAAGTGTCCTGTTGTCCATGTTTGTTTAGAGCTGTTTGAGCATATTTCTCTCTTGATTCAGATTAAATGATTTTTTTCACTAGAGAATGCAATATTATGGATAGAAGACTTTTATTTTAGACAACAACTATGGTTTGAAGTTAAAAACACCTTAATGATGGATGTTTCAGCCTTTCATTTTTACAGTTTGTTTACTGACTGACTGAAGTGATGTGGATGACTTGTGGCATTTGGATGACATTATTTTTATCAGCTGTTTGAACACAGTAACAACAACTTGTATTTTTACAAATGTTGTAAGTGAGTCTCATCAGATATTAAAACAAATTCTTCAAGTGAACTTAAATACTTGGGCCAAATACAGGAAATGTGTCTATGTCAAGTAGACAAGTGTGGGTACTGCAACTAAAAGGACAATAAAAGAAACTAATGCAAGGTATAATGAATCTAAAAGATTTTACTTTTGCTCTGCATGTCATATAACAATTTAAAGTGCATTATGGGATGCGCCAGCATAAGACATAGGAAATGGACTGATGAACTCTGAACAACTTCCAACGGCCATTAGCTAATAATTCTCCCATAAACTTTTAAAGAGACTCTTTTTCATAGCAGAGCAATCACAATCAGAGACGTTATCAATTATTGAATTATGAGTTAACTGTAATCTCATAGTCTGGGGTCTTCTCGCCGGTACAAATTTATCTCTACAATTAATCAGTTTCAGGGCACAAATGTTGCCCCTAATGGAAAGATTAAAGCCTGTGTAATATATAACAGATAGATGTGTGACGCCACCCAAAAATACCTGAACAAATGATACCGTAAAGTGGTTCTTCAGAAACACTCGTACTTCCAGATCATTCATAACAACCTGCATATTCCTCCGGCCTCTCCCAACACCAGACAAGCCCATTTGAGTTGATGAATGATTATTGTTTTATGAAAGTAAAAATTATTGATCTGAAATGGTCCGAGTCCATCTGATGAATAACAGATACACAGACCAGTGGCTTTGGTCTCTTCACCTGGGGACACGCTGGAGTGCGCTATGATGTCAGCAATGATGTCATCAATCAAATGTGTTCAAATCAGGTCAGAAAGATCGTATTTGTGGTTTAAATCCATCATTGTATTGTGAGTGGGAAACTCTGGATTTCATATGGCAGATGGAAATTATTATTTTTCCATCCACTTCCCAGAAGACATCAATACCACCATCACCTTCAAAAACAACCTGTTTGTAAAGCTAGAATTAAACTGTAACAGATTTTGTCATTAGATCAGACTGAAATGATCACGCACTGCAAACACTGTTTCTCTTTCACATTCAAAGAAGCTGACTGATCACAAGAGATATAGAAACCTTAAAGGGACAGTAGCACAAAATGGCTTGTTGAATAGCTTTGTTATAATCAGTTGTTGTATTCGTCACTCGTAAATCACTTTTAATGTTAGCGTACGCTAAGTTAATAAATACAAGGGCTGAAGCACAACGTAAAATGGTCGTTTACAATACGTAAAGTACGGTTTCGAATTAAACCGAATATCATCAGTTATTTAGTTATAGTTTGACCTCATGTTTTCAAGCTAATTTAGAATTAAGTGTATGTAGTTTACTGCATTAATTTAACTGACATCCAAAACTTTTAAAACAACATGTTTTTGCAGCAGTTGCAATAGATGAGTTATGAAAAGGGGAAACTTGTTTCTGCTACAGAATAAAAAAAGGTAATTGTTACGACTTTGTTTTATGGAGAATTCTGCTTCTTTCTTCACAAATCTAAGTTTATATCTTACAATTATGAGTCGATTCTGACTTTTTCTATAAGTATTTTAAGTTTACGTTCTTCAATTTTGTCTTTTTTTTTTGTCTGCCACAAAAAAAGAAACTTTCTTCTCATAATCCTTAATTTATATATCACAAAGAGTTTACAGTTACAGTCTCGCAAGTTTATACAGTATCTCAGAATTATTGGGAGATACTGTAAAAAAGTCATTAGCTTATTAGAGAAGCCTATATATAATTTTAGTTTTTTAAATTTTTTTTATCCTATGGTGAAAACAAGCTTCTGTGCAAAACAAATAATAGGGTTGAAGAACAGTGGAAAATAGTCATTAGAATATAAATTATGATTTTAAACTATTAAGAAATTAATTGGCAAAAAATGTATGTAATTTAATGCACTGACTTTGCTGATGTCGCAAATTCAAAGATTGCAAAACTAGAAGCATTTGCAGTTTTTACAGAATTCTAAAAGGTAGTTTGTTTTGATCTCATCCAAAAGAAAAAAAATAGGCCTACAATTTATTTTTCATGGTACGATCCCTTACAGACTAAAAATTTAACTAAAAGTATTATGCCCTGAATACCATTTTTTGGTTTTCCTCTGTAGACCACAAACTCCCTTACACTCAGCTAACCTAGTTGTTGTTCTGCTGAATATCAGACCAGTAAAGATAGAAGTTTCCCCAAAGTGGTAAAGACTGCATGGAGACTCTTTCTTTCAAACTCATCTCAGAGAGTTGTGAATGCTTGCCAACAAACTGTCAAGTGAATATGGAGACAGATGAGTCAGTTGTCCATCAAATATAAGGCTGAAGCTCCTG
This sequence comes from Enteromius mattozi, assembly GCA_032359235.1. NCBI lineage: Eukaryota > Metazoa > Chordata > Actinopteri > Cypriniformes > Cyprinidae > Enteromius > Enteromius mattozi. Next base: position 2,486,892 of record JAUMHE010000051.1, read on the forward strand.
GCTATCCATACCTGCTATTGTTTCCAGCTATAAAGTCGTGTGATCAAAGATACGTCCTCTTCCATCATTAGAGCATGAACAACACACAGTACTGTACACACCACAACATGTGCACTGTCTACTGAAGACCAGCAAATGCACACCGCATACTTATTCAAGTGTGACGAACCCTGTCTTTAATACAATTACACTGCCAATACTCTCAGTAAGCAGAAAGAAAGCTTCAATTCCCCTGTCCGTCATGCTGTTTAGCAGCCTCTGAGCTGTATCAGTGTATTTGATTTGTTGCTGTCCTTTGGGATCTAAAACAGCAGCACTACTGAAGCTCATGCAGCTAGCATGGCAGCTAAATTTCACTGAACACATCTAACAATTGTCCGCCCGTGACCTGTGACCTTTGTCACGCTCCTCTGAGACGGTGCATGTGGGGAGTGCGTTTATGTGTTTGTGTTGATATATATCGCAAAGAAAGACAAAACACACAGGACCTCCAATCAGAAATGTTCTGTGCTTTCAGAAGCCCTCGACTGCATCACGGCATGAAAGATTTATGAGGGCCGATCAGTGTGTGTTTATATGTGTATGTCAGTATTAGGGATGCTCTGAAAACACAGCTAAATACATTAAAGCAGGTTATATATTTAAAATAAACAAAATATTCTAAGAATACATTATATGTGTGTGTGTGTGTGTGTGTGTGATTTAAAAAAAAAAAAAATTATGATTGCAATAAAAACGATTGCACTTGAGTATTAAAAGACAGAGAACATTACGCTACTAATATTTAGAATATTAATTTTTAAACATGAATTAAATCAGAGCTTTAAATCACAGACTATCGCATTAAACTGTACTACAATATTCATTTTATTTTAATATAATGCTGCCTTAGTATCCACAGCAAACTAAAGTTATTATTGTTCACTAAAGTTAATAAAAACCATAAAATAAGCACCATTGTTACTTATAAAAAAACTTATAAACTTATTTTTTCTAGCTAGTTGACAAAGCAACATTTCAAATATTTTGTATAATTTAACCTGAAATGCTAAAATAACTAAAACTCACAATTAAAATTTATTAAAAACATTTAAAAACACTAATCACCAAAAAAAAAAAAAAAAATTACCAAAAAAACAATTTAAATTATAACTGTATAATATATGTTCAATATTAAAGACGTAATAGTATATTGATAATAAAATGCATGAACCATAATATATTAAAACAAACTTTCACTAAATACTACACTAATAAGACTAAACAACAGTAATTGATTTAACTGAACTGGATACATTCACATGCAAAATTTGGTTAAATATATACAGTATATATATATATATATATATATTCTAATCTCAGAAGTCGATGTACATTTCCCCTGATTTCTTCAGTACAGTGTGTACGATAGTTTACAAAGACTGTCATAACATCTTTTTTTTCCCAGTATGCAAACACTATAGTATTTGACTTTTTTATCCCTAAATCAAAACACATCAAAACAAAACAAACTGTGATTGGTCACTTTACATTCAGTCAAATGGAAGGGTCTTGACTGGGATTTTGTAAAATTTTGCAATTGTTTTCCTGTTGTTTTTGTAATGACCGAAAAGCATTGCACATAATAAACCAATCATGTTGTGAGAAGGTACAAAACATGAAGAAATACATATTCTCTTACAAATAATGTATGAGAACTATAGAGAGAGCTGGCTGTATTGGAAATCAAAGCAAAAACTCTGACATTTTAGGCATTTATAAATCCTGGTTTGGAAAAAGAGGATATACAATACTGTATAGTCATCCTATCAGATGACAGTATCTCCTCTGTAAGTGGGTGGTCCTTGTCCAAAACAGGCTGCTAAAGTAGACCAGAGTTTATGGTGCAAGTCAAAAGTGTACAGAGGACTATAGTTACTCCCAAACACTGCTATATGTGTTCATGTACAGGAGACTGAGAATGAGTGACACCAGGGACAAAACCAGTCAGCCTCCTGTGAATTAGCCATGATTACAAACCTCTCTCTCTTTCTCTCTGAGAGCTGCAGGGCTGTGGGACACTCATAAAGATGGCATCCACTCTTATTGGAGCCTGTCAGTCTGTGTGTCTGTCAATAGTATGATTAATACAGCCAAGAGACAAGAGTGAGCGCTCAGAGCCACAGTCCCCCCGCTAGTATAAACACTGCCAATCAAACGCCACAAAGACAGAGAGGAAATGAGGGAGGAGAGGCAGGACATCCCCTCAGTCCCGGTCCAGAGGGTCAGTGGTTATGGGGTAAAGTGTGCCGTGGCCGCGTTTCTCTCCACTGCTGTGACAGTTATGTCTAAGCATGCTGTCACACTTGTTGACCATGTGGTGTAATTGGTGTGTTTCTGAGTGTGTGTATTCATTTGTTTTGACTGGTATAGGAGCCGAGGGAAGTTGGTTTAGGAAAATTTACTAAAAAAACCTACAGTTTTTAGCCAAATACTGTTTTTATTACTGCTTACACTGTAAAAAAATAAATGTAATTTTAACTGTAAAATCTTGTAAAAATGTTAAGGGGGAAAAAAAAAAACTGTTAATAAGTTAACAGTAAATTCCCGTACTACATACAGGGAAAAACTGTAAAAACAGACATTTCATGTAATTTTACAGTTTTTACATTTTACAGTTTTTAGATGTAAAAAGAACAAATCAATGTATAATTTACAGTCAAAAACTGTAAAATGATATTCCCAGAATTCCCTGTGTAACACTCCACATTTGAAAGTATTTTGCTTAATCATGTTTTTTATTAGCTTTTGTTATAAGTTATGTACATTTGGGCTTTGTTACATCTTCTGTTGTTTAATGAATTTTTTATGCATTATTTAAGTGTGATGTGGGTTACCATGATGCTGTTTTGTGTTTGCATAAATGACTTTGTGCACCTTCTTTGTGTTAGTATATACTTCTGCTTGTGGCAAAGCTACATGTGATAAGTCTTCAAGCAGCTTCATGTTATCAAGTGGCTCTCTTATTTTCCACATTTATTATTGTGGTTTTCAGCATGTTAAAGGTACAAAACAGATGTTAATAGCAGAATGCGTTGTTGAATTTACAGGTTTACATTTAATTTTTTTCTTGTTTTTCTGTATTTTTTACAAAATGATTCTTTCAACCACAGGTGCCAAAATATTTTTGCAAAAATTAAAATTTTTTTTACAGTGTACTTTACTAGTATCCCTGTTTAAAACAACTTAAATCAGCCTAAAGACTGGTCTGTTTTGCTGTTTGTTTGTTTTTTTGGAAATCTGTGAACTAGTGAACTAGTGAACAATTTATGATAAAAAAGTATCTTTTGCTCACCAGGGCTGCATTTATTTGGTCAAAAATACAGTAAAAAGAGTAATATTGTGAAATATTATTAGAATTTAAATGAACTGTTTTCTATTCTGAATATATTTTAAAATGTAATTAATTCCTGTGATGCAAAGCTAAATTTTCTGCATTATTCCTCCAGTCTTTAGTGTCACATGATCAGAAATCATTCTAATATGCTGATTTGCTGCTCAAGAAACATTTCTGATTATCATCAGTGTTAAAAACAGTTGTGCTGATTAATATTTTAGTGGAAACTAACTTACATTTTATTTTTCAGGATACTCTGATCAATTAAAAATTTCACAAGAACATAATTTATTTAAAATTAACCTACAACAAAAGTTTAATCCAGACTAAAGTGTTTTGCTGGCTTTAGGATGGTTTAGTCAGTTCAAAAGTGCCCAAGACCTCGTTAAATCCTACCGTTGTGCTGGTGAGTTTACCATTTCCTTCAGATAATGTAAGCTATGTAAAGGGTTTACAGTAGTAACAATAAAGGAACTATGGTGAATATGGTAAAGGTTTGTAAAGGGCTTGCCTTGGAAAATAATGGTCTTCTTTTGAATTTTTCTTTGAGTTTGTAGTGCTGTGAACTATAAAACCAAGTGCACACTACCAGACTGAAGCTTGTCTGCCTTTGATGTTGTAAGTGTGCTAAATAATGGCCAGATTGTAGTCAACTCACAGCGTGAGATCTAGTGCACACTAGTGAAACACACTGCGCTATTCATAGATGCTGTCTATGCTAGTCCTATTATGCAAAAAATGTGCACAGAATCCTTTCATGAAAATCTCTTTTCATTATCAGTTAGTATTAATCATTAGTATTAATTTGAATAGCAAGAAAACAATGAAGAGCAACAGTCAATACAATTCTGAAAGTATGAGAATCGTACACTGTGAGACTTTAAATGTGAGTGAGATGATAAGCTTCAGAGCTGCAAAAGCCACATAATGTGCACTATATTGTGCACTATAAGGTTTCAGGTTCACTAGTTATGCATCAGAAAGAAAAGGGACACTCAGTTAGCCACATGGGCATGCAAAGTCACAGAAAACGGAGTGTTACAGAGAGAGAATGTGTCTTGAGGCGTCTGTCTGTGTTTGGGAAGCTGTGATACGTGTATTACAGAACAGAAGTTCTCTTCAGAGCGCAGAGAGAGAACAGCAGTATTCCCACTGAGACTGATTAACCCAGGCCTGTCAGAGTATGAGGGGGAATGATGGGGGTCTCGCCGGGCTGTGTGTCTCCTCAGCAAGGTGAAGGGCCACCGGCTATCAGTGCCAGCGTTCAGGGGCCCTGTTCACCAGTGATAGGAAGCCCACGGTTCTACAGCAAAGCATTCTAAAAGCCATTGTGAATGATGTTGCTTCTCTTGCTATTTCTCTGTCTCCATCATCAACGCTCAATTTCTTCAACTCCATCTTTATTTCTAAAAGTTACCAACTGTAAAATGTACTGTGGTGATACCATGGTACAGTTAGTGATGGTATCCTTTACACTGGCACATTTTATCATGAACAAAATTTTTACTGTAACGTAAGGAAAATTATGTGTTTAGGGTGTATTTTAGGTCCTTTTCAATTACTTTAACAATTAAAAAAAATTTCAACTTACAAAAATGAATTAATTACAAATACTTGTGTTGTTTCTAAAGTCATATTAAAATCCGTAAAATATGCATTAGCAATAATTACACTAAATTTTAAATACAAATATTATGAATTCATGTTTAATTCATGCTTTAAAAAGTATATAAATAAAATAAAAATACTTCAAACAAATGCTGTTCTTTTCAACTTTCCATTAATAAAAAAACCCCAAACAAACAAAAAAACAGTATCATAACTCTTTTCCCTAAATGCCATACTTTGGTAAAATCATAATGATTACACAAAAAAGTAAATACGAAATAAAAATTATGATATTATTTTGTTTATCTAATTTTTATTTTAATATATTTTTTATTGTGAATTAAATTATTGTTGCGATAAAAAAAACATTTAATGAGGTAATTTTGTCATTATGACATAAAGGTTTAGATTGTGACAGATAAAAGTCTAAATTGTTACATAATAATTTTGAGATAAGAAATAAAAGAGAAAAAGTCAAAATGACAAGTAGAAACGGGGTAAAACAATTGACAAAAAATAGATAAAATTAGTTTTTATGTTATCATTTTGATCTAACAAAGCATTTATTTTTGCCTTTTGGTGGAAAAGGTGTTCCATAGATTATAACCCTGATAATATAAATATTTCTTGAGCAGCAAATCATCATATTAATAACGTTTTCTGAAGAACCACGTGACACTAAAGACCGGAGCAATGATGGTGAAAATTCAGCTTAGTATCACAAGAATAAATAATTAGAAAACATATCTTTTAAAATTATTTGTACTTCACAATTTGACAATATTTTGCTGTTTTTGATCAAATAATTGAAGCCTTAGTGAGCAGAAGTTAATGTGCTCTCAAAAACATCAAAAAATATCATGAAATATATATGGAATTCTGCAGATTGATTTAAATAGTGTAAAACGGCACTGCTATCATGAACAAATGTCATGTATCTGTGTATTTAACAGCCAAGGACAGAGTGACCTGCATGGAAACCCAAGCCCTTCCAAGGTCCGACTGCCACACCAAGAAAAAAAAAAAGCTTTCGACCCCAAAATAGCCCTGTGTAGTCAGAACCGGCTGAGACCGTGATCCACTCCAGCCACGGCTCTCCAGCAGCGATTACAGAACACCCTGAGAGCTGTTGTGAAGACACCAGATGAAAAGAAGAAACCCTGCGGTGTCTTTAAGCCTAAAACCCACACACAGAGACATACGGAGTCCCCGAAGTAAAACTCAAATGAGAAGACGACGCAGTTTAGGAGAGAAAGACGGTGTCTGTGTGCTTTTACACCGATGGATCTTCATTAGAAATGATCCTGTCCATCAACGGCGTTTAAAATCAACTCACCGGGCCAAATCCCACCCCCATTTACCTTAATTATTTATATGTTTATCTCGATGATTTTGGGTTTTTCGCCTCTCCCCAGCGTGTGCTTGTGAGATGGGCATATTTGTGCGCTCGCTGTGCTTCTAAACGTGGTCTGCAGTGTGTCAAAATTGTGTGCTTGGTCTCCAGGGAGGTGTCCTCAGCATTTACTGCATCCAAAGATGCGTTTGAGCGTTTACGTGTGTTCACCTCTAGATAATCACTGCTGCCCCTCGTTGTTCTTGTAAAAGTCAAAGTCTTGCATGTTTTGCATCAAACCATTGCATGTATGCAAATAAATAAAGCTCATCCAGAAGCTGTTAAACTACATGAAAGGTGCTTTTCAACTCAAAATGTTTATTTTAAAATCACATTCGAACACAGCCAGTGAAGCAGTGCCACTTGCTATACTACTGATAGATGTGAGGTTGTAAAAATACAATTCCTGCAAGACTTGCTGAATGCCATGAGAGGAATAACGCGGTAAGAAAGCTGTTTCTGGCTTGGCTTTGAAAGGCCCGGGCTGCTCTTGTGAGGAGTAATGCTGCCCTCTGCTGCTCAGAGGCTGTCATGCTGTCCATGCTGTCATGAATGCATTGAACTCTGGGAAATGAAGAGCAGAGGACAACAGCACTCAAGCATGTACATGATGGGAAAAAAAGAATAGTGAATAATGATTAAAAAACAAAAAAACAAAATAGAGAATAAAGCTTACTCACGTTCACGTTGCACAGTTTTTCTTAGTTTATTTATTTTTGTTTTGGTAAAGAATTTTTTTCAGAGATATCTGCCTCCCCCTAGTGGTCATATATTGGAACTGACATTATGCCAGGCAAATTAATTAACTGCTATTTAGGCATTGGGAGATACATCATCTAGAGTTTCTTTAGCTAAAATTAAGTGCTTTCTTAAAACTCACCTTTCACAGTCTCACTAATTTACTTAACTAATTAAAACAGGCCAACAATGGATGCACATGCATCACAGATAAATTATTAATCTTTGCTTGTTTTTCCCCAGAACAATTGTACCACGGTGTAAAAATAATATTTTTGATATTGCAAATGTCTGTGTCATATTTGGGGGATAAATAAGCACTTATTTCAAATGTTGTATTTGTGTATCCTAAATGAATACAGGTGTATGCACTTATATAATTTAGCAAAATTACAGTTTGATTAAAAATGACATCAAAATAAAAGTTCACAATTTGTATTTTTTTCTAAAGCTTGTTGGCCTTTTTTCTGTGTGTCATGTCCTAAAATCATAGCTACAATAACTTTTGAGAAAAAAAGAAAAAAGAAAAAGAAAAAAAAAAGAACTCTCTCTCTCTCTTTCTATATATATACAATGCCTTGTGAAAGTATCCAAACCCCTTAATTTGTTTCGTTATGTTGCAGCCTTATGCTAAACTGCTTTAAATTACACTCCATGCACCATAGTGACAAAGCAAAAACAGAACTTTCTAAACTTGTAAAAAAAAAGAAAAAGAATAAAAAAAGTACATTGCATAAGTATTGGTACTTAGCTAAAGCATTTTTATTACTTTGATGGACAAGCTTTGCACATCAGCATTTGGCAATTATCATGCTATTCTTCTCCTCACCTCTTCACCTCTCAAGCTCTTTCAGGTTGAATTGAGGCAGACACACATTTTCAGGTTTCTCCAGAAAAATTCGATTGGGTTCAATCCCTAAGGGACATTCACAGAGTTGTCTATAAGCCACTCTTGCTGTGTGTTTAGGGTCATTGTCCTGCTGGAAGATGAACCTTCTGCCCAGTCTGCAGTTCTGATTACTCTGGACTATGTTTTACTCACTATTTTGGTGCACTGATCTTGTCTTCTTTTCTGGCGAGTCCCTCAGTCCCTGCCGCTGAAACACAGCCCCACAGCATGAGGCTGCTTCCAGCACACTTTACTTTTGGGACGGTATTCCTCAGGTGATGAGCAGAGTTGGTTTCCTTCAAACATGATGCTTTGGAATTGAGCTTCATCAGACCAGAGACTCTTGTTCCTCAAAGCCCAAATCCTGTCTCTGATCCTGTCTCTGAGCTCTACAGGCAGTTTTTTGACCTCAGGGCTTGGTCTTGCATCTAATATGCATTTTCAGCTGTTACACCTTTGTTTAAGATGTGTGGCTTTCCAAATTATACCCATTCAACTGAGTATGCCACAGGTTCACTTCACTCAAAGTGTGGTAACATTTACAAGCAAAATGATTGCTTCTGAGCTAAATGTCCCATACAAGGGTATGAATACTTATGCAATAGAATCTTTGATACAGTACATTTGCGAGGATGTTCAAAACCTGTTATTTGTTTTATCATTATGGTATATGGAGTGTATATTGATGTGGGGGAAAAAAGGTAATTGAAAGCAGGCTGCAACATAACAAAATGAAGGAGTTTGAATACCTTCCATACTTTCACAAAGGCACTTTGTGTGTGTGTGTGTGTGTATACACATTAGTCAACATTTGAAGTGGATTGATAAAGTTAATCAAAGTTGTCCTAAGTAGCATATATATATATATATATATATATATAACCTTGTATTTAAAATAGTTAGATGCATACTTTGCAAAGTCCACATGACTACAGGAAGTTTGTGCAAGATGAATACTGACAGTTAATCAATGTTCAATAATCAGCTTGCCAGAGAGCAGACGGACTGTATCAGATCCCTGACTGTTGCCACTGTTAATGTGTACAATGAGAAAGTTATACCCCATGAGGGCCAAATGTCAGAGAAAGAGGAGACAACTAATCAAAACTAAAAGAAAACAATGCTGATTCTAGTGGTCTTGAAAGAGGGCTTTATCTCGCATCCAAAGAAGCACATGTGCAATAGACAGTCAAAGATCTAGACAGTTACACATCTGCACCCACAGGCTTTGCGTATAGGTGCACTCCATGTGCTGTATTAGCTCTATTGACTTCTCTAATGGGAGCCAAAGGTCCCGTCCCAAAGGAGCGTCACTCTAATGGTAAAGTATTGAGTGTTGTGGAGGAGGAAGCTTCTTCTTCATAAGGCAGGAGCAGAGCTAAAGCCCTTTAGCACTGTGACAGGATTTAAGCTTAAAGCAGGATTAAACCGACACTTTATGACAAACAAGAAAGATCTTTAATGAGGAGATCCAGTCACCACACAAGGGGTTTACGATGCTCCACTTTACCACTTTTACAGGTTTTTCAATTGGAGAGAATAATATTTTACTTTATTTTATTTGCAAACAATGCAAATCTGGCAATTGTACAGTTAGTGTCATGCCAATAAAGTGAATGCTAATTATAACCATAATTCACAAAATAACTATTTAGGATGTTGTTTTTAATATATTTCATATGCAGATAATTTGGCAGTTCAATTATACGGTTATTGCTGTATCAGTGAAGTACATGCTAATTAAAAACATACTTCTAAAATGAACCATTCTGGCTATATTTTACTTTACGTTATTTTATTTGCAAACATTTTGGCAGTTCATTTGTGCAGGTACTTTTTTACGCCAATAAAATATACTACATTGCAAGAGACAAATATGAAACATCAGTTAAGATTTATTTCATATTTGCCTCAGTTTTCTTTATTTTATTATTTCTTATTTAACTGTATTTGTTCAATAAACAATTTAACTGTATTTGTTTCAATAAATAAATATTTTTCATGACAATAAGACTAGGTAAAATTATATTATATTGCATTATATTACATTATGTTATATTTTGTTATATTATATTACATTATATCCGTAGAGAACACTCTATGTAAATTTTCTGTTTGTAGTTTATCCTTTCATGCACCTTTCTCTCTTTTTATCTTTATTCTGGCTGTGCTGAAGCTCAGTGCTCAGGTCACAGGCTCAGACAACAGGTGGACGACTACGATAACACAGCCATCCTAAGAGGCAACAAATGAAAGAAACAAGAGGAGAGAACAACTGGGCAGAGGAGAGTAAAAATAGAGCAGAAGAAAGCGAGACACAGAGTCAGTCCGTCCATCCGTCTGCCTCCAGCTCGTATCTGTGAGTGTGTATCGCTGCAGTGCAGGACGGCGGGGATGATTCAGAGTGGGGCGGCGCCAGGCAACAGATAAGCATGGAGCATTGTGTGAGGGGCCGAGGGGCCGCACACAGACACGCTTCAGTGATAAGACCGCTCATACGAGAGGAACCAGACACTAGGATAACATGGAAGATTCAAGACATGCTCTTTGCTTTGGTTCACTGAGTGTTTCCAACACCATCATGCCTGGAAATGTTGGAAGTGGTGAAATGTACAGAACTGAATTCATTTGGATTTAGATTTTGCTCTTTGGAGCGTCAAAACATTCTAGTTTGCATACTCAGACCATATGAACAATGTGAACAATACAAACAATTTTTGATTTGAGTTTTTGAAAACAATTTTCACAAATCACAAAAAAAGTAAATGTAAAACTGTAGTCAAGTTTTACTTAGTTAGTTTAGTACATCAAAATAAACTAAATCAAAATGAGAAATATTGTCTTGACATCCAGTTGAAATAGCTTTTTTTTTTTTTTGTAATTTTTCAGTTAAAGGCAGGGTATATGACTTTTGGAAGCCAATGTTGATATTTGAAATAATCAAAACAAACACGCCCCTACCCCAAAAGGGTCTTTCCCACTGATCTATATAACGACTGGATTGCTCAATGTGTTTTAAACTGCCAACAGCCAGTGAAGCCACCGGAAGTGTTCGATCCGCCATCTTACTATTCCCTACCTGCAGAGAGCACCATTGAGTCACAGGCAAACCGCTGACCTAAAATCACCCAATTCGAAGCGAATCAGTCACACAGGATTAATTTTTATGTTATGTGTATGTAAGTTAATTTTTACTTCAGATGTTACTGGCAATGTTTATGGTCTTTTTGGGCAGGATAAGCGCTATATTTCAGTCGTTTAGGTGGGTGTGTCTGCTGCGCACTGCCGACACAAGTAACCGATTCAACACGAAATAGCCTTTTCTTTATGTATGCAATTATTCAGGACGTATTCAACACAAAATTATTAGTATTAGAAATTTATTTGAATATGCAGTTAATAATACAATAGCCTCTGCTGCTCTATGTTGTACTGAAATGAAAAGCTATGCATCATCTTGAAATAAAGCTTCATGTTCGTACTGTATGTAATTAGTCAGTTATTTCTCTGAATAAATTATGATTTGTATAATATTTTTAATGTCCCGATAGAGCAATATCTATTTTAGACTCTCTAAGATTGCACAAATTTACTAACATTTCCGTCTACATGCAAAATGTTATGTATGCTAAATTAATAATTAATTTAACAGACATTTAAATCATTACCTGCTTCAGTACTGTTAACAAAATCATTGTTGAAACCACTACCCACGAACCCCCGGGTGAGTACCCTCTCTCAAGAACATTCTATGACCATACCAGTCACCCTCATAACTGAAGGACGCAAGATCACCACTACAGCTTTCATCGACTCAGGGGCTGAGGGTAACTTTGTGGATGAGGCCTTTGCTAACCATCAACATCTCTCTTTGCTCCCCTGTGGTTCCCGTGTAGCTGTCGCAGCCCTAGACGGCCGTCCCCTGGGCACCGGTGAGGTCTCCTCCGTCACCCAGGACCTCATCCTCCTCATCGGGCCCATACATTCTGAAAGCATCAGGCTCTTTGCCATCCATTCACCAGACCACCCTATCATCTTGGGCCTTCCATGGCTAGAGATCCACAGTCCCGTCATCGCCTGGGCCGAACGACAGAT
>JAUMHE010000051.1:2516247-2530217 GCA_032359235.1 Enteromius mattozi
CATCCATCCATCTTTTTCATCTTCCATTTTCATCCATCCATATTTCCACTTTTTCATTGTGAATCCATCCATCCATCTATCCATTTTTATCCATTCATCCATCCATCCATCCATCTACTTTTTCGTCTACCATTTTTCATCCATCCATCCATCCATCCATCCATCAATATATTAACTTTTTCATCATCCATCCATCCATTGTTATCTATTCATCCATCCATCCATCCACTTTTTCATCTGCTATTTTTCATCCATCCATCTTTTTCATCTTCCATTTTCATCCATCCATATTTCCACTTTTTCATTGTGAATCCATCCATCCATCCATCCATCCATTTTTATCCATTCATCCATCCATCCATCCATCTACTTTTTCATCTACCATTTTTCATCCATCCATCCATCCATCAATATATTAACTTTTTCATCATCCATCCATCCATTTTTTTTATCCATTCATCCACTTTTTAATTTTTTCAAGACATTGAAGACTGGAGAAAAAATATTCAAGTTTGATTCCCAAACTTTTGTAAAGTACTGTAAAGTATATAGGATTCAGTATTCAGTAAATAGTACATTAGTATGTTATTGAAGACAAAGCCTGTGTTAATTCATTGTGCATGTTTTCTTTTTCAGACATGACACTGACCGCTGCCACCTCTGAAAGTACAATCGAATGTACTTCTGAATGCTTCTGAATCCATCCTAGAAGGCTGATTTGGGCCACACCCAGCACCTGTCTCCAGTTCACCGTCCCTTATTTCCCAGAGCATCTCCTCTCACAGTGGTCCTTCTCTCCTCCACTGCCTGTGTTCTGCATCTGTCTTCATTTCCTGCCACACTTGAACAAAACCAACTGACCTTCGGGGTCCTTTGCCTTTAAATAAATGAGGCCGTCTGTGCGTGTGTGTTCTGGCACGTGTGCTCACGATCCAATGTGAGCTATTGCACCTAGAAGGATCTTAATGTGTGAGGGACCAGAGGTGCGAGCTCTGTTCAAACGCTTCAATTAATTAATGGCGTAATTAAGATTTTGTCATTGACGCGGTTTGCAGTGACAGGGATGGATCGGCTGCTCTGTCTCCGCGCCAGGCGGGCGAGCAGGCATGCGGTTGGGCGGGTGTCGTAATGAATGGCAGCAATTTAAGGTTTGTTTCGGTGGTGACAGGGCCACCTGCAAAGGCTTAGCTGGTGCTTTTCAGCGTGCCAATATCATTCAGAGTGCACGTCTGCCGTATGGAATTCTGGGTAAAATGACCACACAGATGCATTCCTCAATGTTGCTTTTTAACAATTCTGTCACCTTTTTCTCATCTCTCTTCAATCTCTTTGTCAGCTGTGTATTATATAGTGCAGCTTTATTAAGGTCTTTCTTTATCCTTTTTTGTATTATATTGTAAATTGTATATTATTGTAATATTCATTAACTTGAATTAGCTTTTATATTTATAGTTTTCATTTTAGCAATTCTTTTGTATTGATCTATGTTTTGGTGAAACTTTTATATTTAATTTAATCATTTAAAAACTTAATTTAATTATAATTTTAATATTACTTATAATTTTATTATTATTTTTTAAAATACCATTATAATAAAATTAAAATTAATTGCATAATTATCTCTAATCATAAAATAACTAGAAAAGTCGAAATAACAAACAAATGAATAATGAAAATAAAATATATATTATACCACCATAAAACATTTTAAAATGTGTTTTACAATTAAAATTAAAAAAGACAAATTATATTACATTTTATAATGAAATATATTACCATGAAAACTTTTTAAAGTATATGAACAGCATTTAGTTTAACTAGAAATCTTTTGTAAAATTTGTTATGTTTTTTGTATTCTTGAAGAACCAAAGGAACTTAAAGTGTGAAAAAAGAACAAATGATTGATGGAATAAACATGTAAAAAAAATGAAATAAATTGAAGTCGCTATTTTTAAAACTAGTGTCAGGTAAAGTAGGAGATGTTTTCATGCACATCTGAAGAATCAGTGACCTGCTCCAATCCCACACTTGATTTGACGAAGGCAGCATCATGCTGACGTTCTTCCATGAGGTGATGCAACCTGACAGCAATGGTGTAATAGCTGTGCGGAAACACTGATGCCCCTCCAAAAGTCACCTCATCGATCCAACCAATAAGGACAGGAGTCGCGTTTCACCCTGATGAGGGACGGAGAACAACCTCCAAACCCTGGTGGGACATGTGCTTGGTCCTCGTCCTCTTTGATGATCCCGTTGGGGAACGACGCCCTGTAAGGTGACACAGGATGATCTCTGGTTTCACCAAGGAGAACGTACACACGTTTAGCGGCTTTTGGGATGATGTGTGGAATTCCCATCAGAGTGAAAACAGGAACAGCAACACCTCCTTCATCTCTCACAAAGGGCAAAAAGAAAGCCAGTCCTGACATTTCCACAACACTCTTCACTGACACTGCTCACTATACACTGCCTACTGGTGCCTTTAAAAATAGTGTGTGTGGGTTCAGCTTGCATGATCCACTTAAAGCTGTCACATGACCTCACTGTGTTACATGATTCATTCAGTTCTAGTTGTAATAATGACATAAATTGGATAATTTTGCTTTTGGCAGTGTGATGACAAAATCAGTAAATATCTCTTTTTTAAAACATCATGCAAAGTGTACAACTACAGTTTGTCTTGTTTTTATGTGCCATAAAATCCACAAAATTCTATAATGATAGATATCAGTAATTTTAGTACTTCAAGCTTAATGTATTTACTGCTAAGGAAACATTTCAATTTATTTTTTTTTTAAGTAGTTTTACTGCACTTCAATCATTGTTTTCATGATCATGCTGTCAAGTACTCGATGTTCACCATGAATTCATATATTTCTCTCACATGCCATCCAAAAAATAAAGACCTATCGGTACTTGAAATTAAAATCCCTAGTGTGCAATACAGTGAATATGGCAGGTTTTCATCCCATGGAAACTGCCACTGGTGGTTCAAAGAGTTCCCATCTTTCTGATGAATGGTTAGATACATAGGATCCTGTAACAAAAAGAAAAAAAAGACACTTTTATTAGTTTGTTAATTTTAAACTCAGATGATGTTTGCAAACAAATTTCGGGAGGAGCACACACAAGTAATTAGCACGGCTGACTCTCCATTTCCTAATTATGCTATCATCCTATGAGAGCAAGAGAAACCTCCTATAAATAGTACAAGCCCCTTCTCCTCAATATCTCGTTCATAGCATCCCTTCGCCACCCCAGACTCCACCGTTCCTACTATCCTTCCTCCGGGGGGTTCTTGGGGATCGGGCCGGACGCTGAGCTCTGTTCGCTTCTCACGGATAAGAAGGGATAAAATCCCTAGGGCTCAGGAGTCCGCTGAGCTCCGAGCCCTCTCCTGGGACAGCACGCCAAACACGCTTAATTTATATCTATTACAAGTAAGTACGAACTCGTGAAACAACAATAGCTACCCTAGCTAGGGTTCAAGCCTCTAGGGTTCGGTGTCCGCCATCCTCCCGGCTCGCCCCCCCGGACAGCTCGCCAAATACGCTAAACTTTATTCTTCTTGATTATGAGGAAGCGCGAACTCTTGAAACTGAATGGCAGTCAGAATGGAAAAAAATCAAAGTAAAGCCTCGTTCAGACTGTCAGCCCAAATCCGATTTTGTTCATATCCAGATGGAATCTGATTTGAATAACTGACTGTCCACACAGCATATCACAACTGTTCATATCCGGTTTGTGTGTCCATAAGCGCTCTTTCGTTTCAAAGAATGTGCGTTGGTTTCTATGGTAATGCTGTTGCGTTGTTATGCCTATGCTAAAAACAACAGTAATAGCAATACAGTTTACAATACAGATGTTGTCTTACACATGACATGTTGCTGTCGCAGCTGCAGTCCAATTCACACCGCACAGACAAACGCCAACAGAGTCCAACAGACTAGTCTAGTTACCCGTCAGATGTTGGTTGGAGTTGGTTAGAGTTTGTTTTTATTTAAATTACAACAACCACGGCTTCACCAATAGCCTCTTTTGTTTAATTCACCATCTTTTCATGTGAATAATGACACACAAATGCATTAATAAGAGTAAAATTTGGATTTCCAGTTTCCACAGTCAGCAGACGTGAGAGGAAAGTGTTTATTAAGTTTGAAATATGGATATTTATCATACAAAACTGCACGGATTCGCTACAGGAGGATTTTATTCACCCCCTAGAGCCGTGTGAGGGATGTTTTATTACTAATACGTGCACGTTATTTCACATCTTCCGTGTAATGGCTATCACCAATTTAAACCCATTCAAAGGCTTGGAGGGGTCTGGACAATTTTTATTATAACACTGATTAGATTCTTCTGAAAGAAGAAAGTCACAAACACTTAGGATGCTTCAAAGGCAAGTAAAAGACAGGAACATTTTAATTTTTGTGTGAACTATCCATTTAATTAGATTAATTAATTCAATTCCTTATTTTATTTGTAAAAAAACAAAAACTAAAAAGTTTTAAACTAAACACACACATTTTGAATTAAATTACACTCAAATTTTAATTTTAGTAAACAATAACAACACTACTCTAAGGTGGTCACTATCTGTCTTGCAAACACAACTTTCCTCACAGGGTAAAGAATTTTTATACTATAACTCCTAGAAGTATAAAACCAATCAGGGGTGTATGTAACTCGCTGATTAACCACCATAGTACGAAGCATTGTTTTGGAAACGAACTAGCTACACACGACTGTTTCCCGAACACGGTCGCATCTCCGTTGTTTGAACCACATTAGTTCAACAACATAGGACATTGTTAATGACATCACACGCATGTGGTGGAACAATAACTTTTGCTATTTAACTGATTAGAGATCTCCAAGATGCTGCTGTATTGAACATGACACATACTGACTACTATTTTTGTTCACTGTCATTTTGCTTTATTTAATCTTTGAATCATCGCAGATTCCCTCTTACGTCATACTCCGAGGTTCCCTCATGCACATGCGCACTTTTCAAAAACAGCATTTAGAATGGACGTGCATAAATACATAATTAAAACGCAATCTATATTTAGATAGAATGTAAAATAAAGATAGTAATGCATGTTAGTTTGCTTCTTGTGCTCAAGAGCATATTTATTAAAACCCATATATCTTACTAACAAGAAACTATGCTTCTTATCACAGGTCCAAAGCTGTAGTTCTAACCACGTACGTTTGTGACGTTGACTGCGAATGTTCATTTAAACGATGCTTTCGGGAAACACCGAATAGTTAAACTATGCTGGTAACGACAGAACTTACGACCATAGTAGGCTAACCATGCTTTTGAGAAGCGCACCCCAGATAGGAAGTGTATAGTGTGAAGTGCATGTCTAAAATATTAATGCCTCTCTTTTTTTTTTTTTTGTGGAAATGCACAGTATGGATCTCAAATTTCACGCTGGACCTGTTTGCTTTTATTTTTTATCATTATTTGAACTTAGCAATAAGCCGTGGTTTACACTGAAACATACCCTGATGTAAAGATCTATCCATTTTCTCAAGGTCAGATTTTCATCTTAATGACACAATACCACTCTACAAGAAAGACCAGTGAATTCCATTCAGTGACTGAAAATCGTTCGGCTCATCAAAAACCACACTGCACTTGTTAATTATTAAAACCTAAAGGTGAGCATGTAATATTAAAGCAGCTTGAGGCGATCGAGCGGTCCAGGCCATATATATATACTGCCACTGCTTAAACACTGCATCACTGATAATGGCTAATCTAGACGAGTGAATGTGCGATACTGGCCTGTTGTTTGTGCAGAACTGTAATCACCTTCATTTCACTTTTATCAGTTTTTCTGTTCAGGTGAACAAGACTTTCAAACTCTTTGTATTGTTAATAAATCAGCTTGTTAGTGATTCTCTGTTTTGCAGGGTGCCAAGCTTGTTAGAACTAAATTAAATTTTAATTTCCAGGGTTTCTTGGTAGTCCTTAAAAAGAGAGCACCCAGTGCCTCCATATTCTCCTGCACGGTGAAATTGCTTGATGAAGTTGATCAGTTGTTCACATTTAAAAAGATTATTTGTTCACTACCTCTTGTTGACAGAATAAAAACATCCAAAAACATTTGGGCTTGTTTTTTCTTCATGTATAGAGTAAGGGATGTTAACCTGGGTCTTCATGACCAAGTGTGCACACTAACACAATAGATAGACTGAAACTAGCAATATATATATATATATATATATATATACATATTTTTTTGACAAAGATTGCCATAAAAAAATCAAATTAAATTAATAAATAAAATTCTGAATTTTTCACCAGACAGACATTTTGATTAAGAAATACAATTTATTATTTTTATTCATGCCTACTTTAAAATCCATTTTTCTTGTACGCTACTTGTTTGCTTACAGGTTAAAATGAAAGGCATTTATAACGTTAATAAGTTAATAAGTTAAAGTTAATAAAATAGTTTTAAATGTAAAATTAACAACATGTACGTCATCATGTCATACATACACACACACACAAAATTGTTTTTATTCTGCATTTGACTGACTGTCAATAAATAATATTATGCCTTATTTTTTGCTAGTAGTCTTTATAGTGAATGTATGAATCGAAAGGTTAAATTCTAAACAGCATCACTAAATAGTAACATCATTTATGATTAGGTGAATTATGAATTATGTAATTTAATTTTGTAAATAAAAACAAGCATATTCAGCTTATGCTGCATTCAATAAGTTACTTAACTTTAACATCTCCATGCTGTCCATAAGCCAACAGAGCTCTTTGACTAGATTTATAGCTATCCAAATGATTTTGATGAAATCTCTGTGTTGTTTGAAACATCAGAACAGCAGTGACTTACAGAAACACTTCAAGTGTAAAACCAACATGTCAGTGTGTCCGACCCTGAAAATCAGCCAGTCAAGCTTGTTCTCTTCACTAGTGATCATCTGAGAAATGTTCAGTCTGCAACTTTACAATAGGCTATTATTTTCTCATAGATGGGAGGAAAAAAACTAATTCAAGGAACAAGTCATAAGCCCTGTTATGTGCTTTGATGTTTATTTGCCAAGGCAACTATTAAGCATAATTTTCAACATTACTTCAGTTTATTTTTCAATTTAATATAATGAATGTAAAATTAAAGTTTTGTATTAGATTAAACTAGGTCATTTTTCTCATGTGGGTTGATTTAAGCAGATTGGATGTGCTTTTGTTGTTTATTTGTTCTATATAGCTTAGTCATTTACTTTTCGTATTTAAAGTTCATTTTATTTTTCAATTGATGTGTGTCAGCTCCTGAGTCTCGGTCACTTCTGAGCTCTGAAAGAACATCCGCTCTTCTTCCAACACTAAAGGTAGCTGATTTATATTCCAGCATTTGCGTTCTATTTTAATTGACACTTGTGCGCTCGGGCCCATGCTAGACATAATTAAATGATAACGCCCCTAAAATTCTCCCGTTTCCCTCAGAGGTGAAAAGAAAGATTTGGGCTTAGAGCTTGAGGTGTTTGGAGCCTATTGTAGCAGACAGGACAGCGGAGAAAATTACAAGCATTCAGCGCGTCTTTACGGCGCCGCTCGGATCGGTCAGTCATGGCCGGAATCTCAATGGAGGGAAGCGTACGTCATAATGAGCTCCAAATTAGCTCCTATTTCTGTTCTCTGCGAGCCGCTGCCTGCGGGTGTTTGGATGCGCCTCTGAATGGGCTAGCGTGTGAAGGTTTTGTGTGTGGTTTGTCGACAGCCTCTCGCCGTGTGCTTTAGCAGAACGCTGAGAGTCAGCAGAAAACCTTTTGACATGCCGCCGCGGATCATTCAAGCGCCCACTGAGTCGTGGTTTTATCTTCTTCTGCCAAGCGCTCGATTCACTCCCCGATCCTTTAACGTTGCCCTCTCCTGTCTCGCCAGACATAAGGCTCTTCACGCGGCTTTGGTGTAGGCAGCAGTTTTCCCGTGCCGGTCAGGTGGAAGCTGCGAGCTGTACACCGCCGACTGTCTTTCTCCATTGCTGCTGTATAGAGAACTGCAAATGTAGGGGTTTATTTGCTTTTTGTCTTTTCTGACAGCTTACAAGAGCAACAAAGGCCGGCTTCAAAACCCTGCACTCCGAGGGCATGCACTGAAAATGTTCCAATAAAAAGAAGACAAGAAGAAAGAAAAAAAGAGGATTTAATGGAAGCTTGTTTCTGGCATGGGATAGATGGATAGATGGAAAGTCAGAAATGCAAGATATAAACACAATTGTGAGAAAAAGGCAGAATTCTTAGTTTGCATCACATGATTCCACATTTAAATCTAAAAGTTTTGATATTTTGTTTTCAGAATTTAGAGTTTACATTTTGCAAATGCAAGAAAAAAGTCTGAGATAAAAAGTATAGAAATTACCTTTTATTTTTTTTCTGTGGCGAGGAAAGAAAAGAAAAAAACAGAATTGGCAACGTAAAATTCTGAAACAAAAAGAAGTCAGAAGGCTCTTTTTTTAAGTGGGTTGATTTTGTTGATTACATAGACTTCAACATACCTTTCCATTTTATTTATTTATTTTTTTTGAAGGATATGTTTATTGGAAATATACATGAAATTATGTAGTATGCAAAAGTACTAAGAATATCAGAATATTCCTTTTTGTTTTTCTCTTATCAATTTTCCTACTTTTTAAACACAGAATTCTGAGAAAAAAAATGGGTTAGAAGGCAAAACTGTGAGACAAAAACTCAGAATTGCAAGAAGAATGTATATACTGTATCAGTTCTGAGTTTATATCCAGCCTCGTGGCAATTCGTACATATTTTATGAGGTGGCTAATTCGTACAACCTCACTCGTATGAGTTCATACGATTTTTGCTATATTGTACATATTTTACGAGTTGCCAATTTGTATGAATTTGTACAAATGACCTACACCGAACCCTGTCCCTAAACCTACCCGTTACCGGGGTTTAGACAAATCGTACAAAATCGTACAAGTGAGGTCGTATAAGTTTGTACGAAGTAGCACAAATTTGCCACCTCGTACGAACACATACAAATATGGGTTGTACAAGACTGTGTTGTAATATCTTGCAATTCTGAATTTTTTTCTTAGAGTTATGAGTTTATATCCAAGAAAATCTCAGTTGTGACAAAAAAATAGTCACAATTACCTTAAAAAGAATTAAAAGAAAGAAATCTCTATATTTATTTTAATTTCTTGGTGAAAATGTGGAAACATACAGGCTTTTGTAGGATTCTGAGTAATCTGTTGAGAAAAGTACAGTAATACCTCAGACTTTATGAAATGATGCTGCATGTTTGATGATTAATTCTGAATTGTCAGAAAATGAGAAGCAACAGGATGGACTCGATGACTTTGAATGACAGACTTTGGAGCTGTTAAAGAGCTTCAAGGTGATTGCGCACAAGTTTTCCTTGATCTTTTAAAAGGAACAAGAGTCCAAAAAGTGCAGAAATAAAGGTCTCTGGAAAAAGTCTAGGAAATCCTTGGATGTCTGACATTAAAAACTTGAAACACTCATATGCCAATGACACCTATTAGACGGTCAGAAAGTAATATGGAAGAAAGATACTGTGCTAGTGGAAAAAACATTAATATTAAGTCTACTGTATCATCTTTGATATGAAAAAATTATAATTATCAAATATAGTCATCAGGTCTTTTTTTAACTAAGCGAATTAAAATTTTACTGAGACATCATTGGGAGATGTTTCTGACTATTATTTCATATGTTAGGCTTTACAGAGTTTAGAGGTAAATTCATCAAAACCTGCGTCGTCTCTGTGAGTAGCACCTACTGCATTGCAGATATTTCTGAAAAATCATAATGTCTGCAGCAAGCAACTAAAGTTTACTTCCAAAAGGTCATTTTAACAGTTTGGGCTGTTATAGCTATGTAGGCATTGTTTTAGCAAAGTCTAAAACAAAAGTCATCTGGTTTGACTCTAGCACATAATACCCGCTTTTTACATCCCCTCAGTTCCCAACATTGCATTCAGAAACTGCAGATTGCAAAGCAGTGTGTGAATGGCAATTCATATTGACTTTTAAAGTTCATTCATTGCTTGGTAACCATAAACATCATTAATGAAAAATAACTTACAGGCTGAAGTGCTACCGATTTAACTTCTGTCTGTCTGTTGAGCTTTCATTATTGAATGTTTGTGATGGGAACAGACTGTCCTGTGACCTCCGTCTCTCCAGCTTTCTGTCTGTGTCCTTCTCTTAGTTTTAATATCTGCTTCCCCAATAGCAGCGGCAGTGGAAAAATTATTTCCTTTTCAAATCAATCATACGTACGAGTCTCTTATCTGACTGACCTGCTTCCATAAAAACGTTTCTCTGCTGCGCTCGTACTCGAAATCCAATTTCTATGTATTTTCTTGTTTACAAAAAATCATTTGTGTTGGATTTGATGTGCCTTCTGAGCTAGTTATGATGTCCGTGTTTGTACGCTTAAAGAAACAGTACATCTGAAAATGAAAGTACACTTACATGTTGTTCCAAATCATTGTGTTATACACGGAACACAAAAGGAGAAATTTTTAAGAACATTCATTCATTTTTTTCCATGAAATGAAACCATCATTTCCATAAAAAAAACAAATTTAATTGCATTTAAAGTAAAATACTGTGCACATTAACTGACTGACCCATCATTTAAACATCTACACATTATACGGCAGAGAAACTCTTCTTCTCTGACTCTGAATGAATCTGATCTGATTAATGTCCTCAGATATCCGTTTTTATATATACTTTTATTCCTGAGCAGCTCAGCAGAAACAGCAGTGCTCAAAAAGTATTACAATTTCAAATAACTGTATATTTCGAAATGTAATTTATTCCTAGAATTTCAATCTCTGTTTCATCATTACTCCAGTCTACAGTGTCACATGAGCCTTCAGAAATCTTTCTAATATGCAAATTTTATGCTTCAGAGAGAGAAAATAATTATATTATTAATGTCTAAAACAGTTGTCTAAATGTCTAAATCCTTCAGATTTTGTGGAAACTGTGATTTCATGATTCTTTGGTGAATAGAAAGAACGGCATTTATTTGAAATCTTTTGTAACATTATAAACACTTATTATTTACATATTAGTAAACCCAAAGAGACTCATATGACATGCCATTTTATAAAGAAGTGAACTTTTCAAGTTAAAGTCTCATCTTTTTATCTCATGTTTTATGTTTTTCCTTTAGGGGTCAGTTTTACAAGGTCAACAGTGCTGACATGATTTTACGCAGTAAAGAATTGAACATGTAGAAATATCACCACTAAATGATCTGAAGTTATGCAGAAGTGCTGCATAGCCTTGAGCACAAGGCTTGTGATGTTAAATCAAACTGTAAAACTATGAATTCTGATACCTATCTTTAGTAGTTTGCATTGTGCATTTTAAAAAAATTTCATATATGCTGCATTGTTCACTGCACAATTCAAAAATCCCCTTACTGAACTAGAAAATGGACCAGTTTCATAGACTCATCCATGTGTTTTTTTTCTCACACACATACACTCATGAAGATCGATCGCACTTGCAAAACACGTGAATGAGGAAGATGCAAGGAAACAATTGTTGATGCCAAAAAATTGATGGGGTGAACAAAGGGGAGATTGTTTGGCATTACAGGACGAGGGAAAGAGAGAAAGAGAGAAAGTTGAAAGAAACTGACTTTGACATGCCTCATTTCCTGAGCCTGTTTGTGCAGCAGAGATGTCGGCACTAATAGGTCCCGCAGAAATGCAGCGGCCCATCATGCGAATTCTAAGGGCCGCGGCTGAAGAGGGCTCCAGAAGAAGTGCAAAAAGCCCAAGTACCTGACAAACAGTCCATTTCTTCTGTTCAAGTAGGAGCTGACATAAAAAATTGCAAGAGGAAAAGACAACAGATGCTGCTGCCTTTAGTCGGGTTCATTAGAGGGTCTGTAGAGAATCAAAAGTCGTCAGCCACGGACATTTTTCAGGCTGCAGCTGATGTCTGGAGTGCAAACAGAAGCTGTTGTTCAGTTACTGCTTGGCACACAGAGATGGAGTGAGTTTCTGAAACACAAAGACAAAGCTGAAAGTGACCTTTACCATCTGACCATATGCTTCATAGTCTGTGTGTGTGTGTTTGAGTTGATAACTGGTATTCGACGACCACAGAGAGCCTCTTCTTTCCTCTGACTCCTTGATCTTTGGATCCTTGCTTTATTTCTGACTTTAACACGCCTGCTGTTTTTCTTTTGACTCCTCCCACTGCCTATATGTCCCCTCCTCTGCTTCTAACTGCCCCGCCCACCCATCAAACTCCTCCCACTCTCTCGCTTACCCCTCCGTAACAGACTCATATAGTGACACATAGTGACATATAAATCACATATGTCATAATAATTAAAAAAAATATAATCTATGTAGTATGAATGAGTGAAGTATAAATGTAATCTATCAAGTAACCTTTGTTTATATAGCACTTTATACAATACAGATTGCATTAAAGCAGCTTTACAGGGATAAATGAGGAAAAATTATTCAAAGATGCAAAGAAGAGATCAATTCTACCATAAAGCCACTCTTAATAAATAATAAAATAATAATAATCATGTGAAAGCTCTGTTGTTTTAATATCATTTTATATATATATAAAATATAACAAAGTATATTATTTTTTCAGTTTTAGTTTTAGTTATTTCAAGTTAATTTAAGTACATCAAGTTAAAACTGTTTTTTTACATGGATAAACGAGAAAAACTTATTCAAAAAAGCAAACAGAGATCAATTCTATAGAATGTCAAGTTAAAATAGAATTTTTCCTAGCAACTAGCTGAAATGAACTGAACATTTTTATTTTATTTTTATTTCAATTAATATTTAGTTCAAGTACTATATAGTAAAGAATCATTTAATCCTTTGTGACTGAGTTCAGTAAAGAGGAAACTTTACTATCACATTTCCTCTCAACTGCTTCCTCTGTTCTTGTGAGTGTGTGTGTGTGTGTGTCATTTCAAACAAGTAATATGACAATCCAATGCTACTTACAGTTTCTTGAGAGAGGCCTGAGTGTAACTAACACTCAAGAAAACCCTTGACTAACACTTCTGATTTTGCAGAAATTTCCAGCATTTCTAAAGCAAGTAATTGTGGCCTATTTCACCATTCTCTGATTGGGACAGCATATTTTAGGCTGAATAATTTTCGGGTTGCTTAAAATCCATTTGATTTTCAACTGAATGAATGCGCTCAAAAGTTTATAGTGGAACACAACCTGATTGCTGGCATTTTTTCTCATAGGCACCAATTCTGGCCACACATTTTTCAGCCATTCTGAAGCCACAGGATTGTGGACAGACCCTCACTTGCGACTATCTGTCCTGAGCTGTGGAAAATATAAGCCACACTTTTGAAGCCTGGCAAAACAACTATAATATAACGGGTGTCACTTTACAATAGAGATCCACTTGTTAAGGTTATTTAAAGATTAGTTAGTGGCTGTTTATTAGTAAGTATAAAGCACATATTAATCATTCTCTATAAATCTCTTAATCCTATCCCATACCTAAACAACTATCTTAATAACTATTAATAAGCAGCAAATTATACTGTAGTTACTACTGAGAATAGGTGGCCAAACTGAAGTCTGACCAACAATTCTTACTGCACTATGAAATGAAACCTTTAGATTTTATATTAACTTTAAGATTAATGAATGCTGCAAAATAGTGATAAAACATATTTAGTGAAGCAATCCTGCCATTTTAGTTTCCTTACAAGTCTTTAAACCTAATGGCTAATGATGACTGTCAATGTCCCTCGGACTGGGGCCTCACGGAAGATCTCTCCTCGTGGGGTATCAATGATGCTAAGAATGGTGAAGAATCAGCCCAGAACTACATGGGAGGAGCTGGTCAATGCCGTGAAGAGAGCTGGGACCATCGTTTCCAAGGCTACTATCAGTAATACACTAAGACGT
>JAUMHE010000051.1:2544980-2608186 GCA_032359235.1 Enteromius mattozi
CGGCTCGTCCCCTGGACAGCACGCCAAATTTGCTTTATTTTCTTCTCTATGATAATGAGGAAGCGCGAACTCGTGAATGTATTTACGATTTTTCTCATAATTTTGACTTTTTGGCGATTTCTAGTGTCATAATGTTGACTTTTTATATCATAATTGTATTTTATGTCAAAATTAACACTCATTTAATTTAATAATTATGCCAGGGTATGACATAAAATAATTTATCAACGTATTATTATTTTTATTTTTTTTCTTATGTGGCGGATATGGACTTCTTAGGATCTGACACCTGAACTTCTCATTCCCACATTCTTTCATGAATGTCTATCTCTCTTGATATTCATAATTTCTGTCCCTCTTTATGTCTCTACAGACATAAGCACGCTCACTTTCAGATACAATCATATTCATACTATGCTATGGTAGAAATGCGTCTCAGCAGATTCTGCTACAGCACTTACACTGCGGTATATCATTGGTGTGATTTTAAAATCCAGACACCAAGAAAAACACTACGGCCTACAGCTTAAACTAGGTTCCACATGAGCTCCTCCAGTATAGACAGTTTCTCTGATTATCCTAGAAGCTAAAATAACTATACTGTGATATATACCGCTACTGTGAAATAAAATCCCTAATATCATGATATACGTTTTTGGCCATTCCCACCGGTACTACATTCTGCAGGCCAGACCTTTCATTTTTTGGGTGTATACAGTATAGGTATCTGCCCATATATTAGCACAAATTTTCTCATATTGTGGCCTTTCTCTTTCTCACCCATCTCTCGTTCATCGTTCTGCTCTACTTCCTTCAGCTCGGTTTGTAATGGAGATTGGCTCCAGGTTTACGCCTTGCTGCTGCGGAGAGCATAATAACACTATACCTGATGTTTTTCCTCTTCTCCTCTAAAGATTGCAATTGATTTAAGTGTGATGGGTAATATTGTTCGACGTTGTGCAGGGAACACAATGACAGCGGTGATAAAGCATTCTGGACATTTGCTTGACACCCGGGTTATCGCGACTTAAACGCAATGAGGTGCAATGGAGAACGGTCAGGTTTTGAAAGTGATAAAGAGAGATGAGCCATTGGGAGATATAAAATGAGAGCGATAAGGAGACAAATACTGAGCTGTCCAACCTTTGTATCACTCGCTGTCCTTGCTGCACACCTGTAGCCATGTGTTCTCTGGGCCTAAGCTGCAAACAGATGGCGGCGTGTTGTCCTTCACCTTCGTTCTGCGTGGAAAAAAAAGAGAAAACAACAGTTGACATTTTCCAGACACAGCGCAGCTCCTCGCTGATTTGTCACCTGTCTGGATAATAAACTTATATTTGGCGAATGTGACCTGTCATGCACACAACAAACTCAACGCCAATGATTAACTCTGATTCTTTTTATCCTCTATGGGTTTATGGCTGTTTACATGAGACTCGTGGAAAGGCAGACGCCATAAAAGTTGCACCTGCTCTCCTCCTCCATATGTTTATCAGAAATAGCCTAAATTCAGATTTAATTATGTTTCTATCAATCAAAACATTTTAAAAGGTTAGATATGGTACGTTAACTACTTACAGATCCGGCCATTAAAAATGCATCTATTTTTACGCGGCAGCCTGCAATTCCGCACACGTGATCACGGAGCTCCCTGCAGGTGCTTTTTAAGATTTTTTTTTTTTTTTACGTTGTTGTGCTTCACAGAATATCCACCAGGTGGCACAAGGAACAACATTCTGTAGTCAAACATCATTGGTCAGCTCTGGGGGGCGTTTCCCGAAAGCCTCCATAGCCATCTGTTTCCCGAAAGTACGGTTCATGTCCTTTATGCGCCATTTTTGAAGAGCACGCACACTAAATAAGCCCCAGATTAGACTGCTTTTGATAAGATTTTATTTTTTTCTGATAGTGTCTGGTAGTTTAATAAATAAAATAGTGTGTTAATATTAAAATATACTGTTTAAAATATAATTCACACAAATATTTAGTAAAAAGGAATCGAAACCAACTTACATTTTCAATATTTGTAAATGCACACTTTATTAAGCTTTCCGCATGCATTGCTGATATGCAGGCTACTATAGGCTGTAGCTAAACAAAGTCAGCGTTATAATTTAATTAGTCTTACAAAAGTAGGCTAAATTAAAAAGCAACAAACCGAGTGATGCAAAAGTGGTCATTCATGCATATTTGCATTTATATTTTGTTTTCGATTTAACGGTTTATTTCAATTGCACATTTCAAGCTGTCGAATGTAGCCTAAAAGTAGCAATATGAATGATGTTCTACTATTATGACCAAATACAACTATTTAAGTTCTTATGCTATTGTAAGAAATGAACGCGCCAGCGCGCTCGTCCAATTTATCATGTCAGAGTTATGCCACTCAGTCAGGTGCCAAAACTCTTACAGTATTTCATACCAAATAAATAATAATTATATATATGTATATATATATATATATATATACACATATATATATATATATATATACACACATATATATATATATATATATATATATACACACACATATATATATACATATTTCAAATGTGGCTCTACTATTTCTTTTAGGATTTTTGTTAGAGTCATGGTCGATATGCTGCTCTGAATAATTACATTTATTTAGTTGAAAGTTGTTTTATTTTCAAGTGTATTTCTGTTCTTTGTATTTATATTGGCTAACTGTAGTTTTTTTTTTTATTACAATCACTGAAATATCTAAATGTCAATGTCATGAATATCTGTACCGGTCAGAGTGACCACAGCCTCATGTTGTTGTTTGTGAGTGATGTTTTAGGCCAAAATGTGAGTGAAGTAGGCCATAATTACGGTGGCCGAGAGAGCTCAACGCGCTGCAACTTAAGAAAACACATGCAAACAGAAAAAAACGACAACACATTAAGAAAACATCTTCATCAGTTTGACAACACAGGCGCTGCAAATTCTTGCAACGCAACCAAACACAGAAATGCGCTGCAAATAGCACGGACCACAATGGAAATGTTTCAGGGGGACCTCAAAAAGTGACAAACCCATCTGGGACATGATTATTTGTTCAGTGGCTTTCGGTCAGAGCAGAGGTGTTGTCGCTGAACTAAAAGGTGAGTTGTTGTTTTTTTTTGTTTATTTTAACAACTTGATCATACGATTCATTGGTCTTTTGGATATTATTAGACTAAGCCACTGAACAAATCATACATCATATTGTGCATATAGTACATATTCGATTATGTGGCAAATATTTAAACATTTGGCTTCTGGCCGATTGAGAGAGGGCTTTAATTTCAATTTAAATTAATTCATTTTGGCTTGACACTTGTTACCTTTAGACCATTTATAATGGGTAAATAAGCTATAGTTTTTATAGTGTTAAAAATTACATTAATAAGCTAATTATAAATACATTAATACATTTTTAAAAACTGCCTTTACAAAAGGTAAAAATGCCTCTGGAAATTAATTCCACTGGCTAAATATTGCTTGTTAATGGAAAAGTGAATTTCTGATCCGCACGCCTCCGCCTCTTATCATGACAGATATACTGCAAAAGACAAAACAAAAGAAGACATGACCATGGGCCTGTTTCATAAAACAAGTTTATCAAATAAGCCAGTTTAATTTCAGTTAGTCTGACTTATTGTCAGATGATTTGGTTCAAAATAAGTCTGGCTTATTTAGTAAACTTGTTTTATGAAACAGGCCCCACATAGAAGGTGAAAGTGCTGCATGGTGTGACACAATGACAGCAAATCAAAACGTATTTGATATTTGATGTAATATACAGACAGGCGGAGTGGGATTTTGGACCAATGAGAGTTCACTATTGTTGGATTGCCCAGTGCAATCTGGTTAGGGCACGATGTAGTATCAAATATTAATTTTAAGGACAGATGTAAATAATGATTTGGACACCGTGGCTTGGTTATACTTTTCATAAATCTGTGAAGCTCTTCAAGCAATAAAAAAAATAAAATCAGTGCCTGTAACTGATCTCACACACAATTGTCTCTATATCGCAGTGTAGGGACTTTCCTGTGACAGTCACTATTGGATACTAACCAAACTCCACACTCACCCTTTTTTTTTTGCCTTTACGATTATTAAGCCATAGTGAGAGCCTCACAATATATGTGATTTCAGGTTTCCTTTGCACACATGTGCTGCTGCTCCTCCTAAAAAAAAAACACCACGTCAAAACCATGAGCAGCAGCTGCTTTGTATATTAATACCTTTCATTCTGTAGCTCACCCCCACAGAGGACTCTCACATTTCTACATCAACACTGTGGTTTTACTCACTCTCATTGTCGTTTACTTTACCTCTCGTTAGCAGAAACCTGATACAGCGGTACAGCACTTTACGCCATCTAGAGAGGAAACGGGAGTTTATATACCTCCAGCAGAAGACATTTTAGAACACTAACCCTAAATCACTACAATAACACCGTAGCCATTTAACTGTCAAAATAGCCATCAGAGAGCTCGTACCACCTCAGCGGGGATAATTGCACGTGCGTGTGCGAGAGAGGATCATTATGTACATTTAGAGCGTGTTGAGGGAGTCTGTCCTCCGCATCTTTCATCTTTCTCTTCCCCCACCCCTCAGTTAAGTTCCCATTTTCTCAAATTTACATCTAAGCAGCACTTATTCTCTTGTTAGTGTTTTTTCCCCCGGTTTCCGACAAGCTAAACAAACAGAATAAAACATGCAGCTGTATCATTGCCTTTTTTCTCTGTCCTACAAATTATTTGCAATTCTGCAGCACAAGTTTCACCATACTCAGGAAAAAAAAGCTTTAAGTGGATGGTCCAAACTTTTAACACGCTCCAGTGTGGAAAAGCTTATTGTAACATTACGGGTGCAATGGCTGACCCGTGACCCTCTTAGATTTAAGCTGCGCTTTAAAAGGTTTACTTTGCTGGACTGGTGCTCGCACAGGGCCGTCTGCGTCTCGCGGCTTCGGGAACCAGCACTTTCTCTCTTATATCATCACATCCCGAAGAACTGCAAAATTTAATCAAAAGATTTACAAAGGAAGTTTAAGTGAGTCTGTCAGAGACAGCGAGAGAGAGACGACAGCAAATAAGATCAGGTCATGTCAGAAGCTCTTTTCTTAAAAGGCTAAGAAGTGCCCCATTTATTATTCAGCCTAGTCCTTCATGTTTAATGGTGACCTAAGAAGAACAAGAGAGTGAATGAAATCGAAAGTTGTCTGCTGTGTTTTGATTAACATTGACTTTCTTTGTATTAAAAAAAAACAAAAACAAAACATTTAAAGTATCTCCTTTCATGTTCCACAGAAGAAAGTCATACAAGTTGACTTTCTTTTTTCTTTCAAGGTAATAACAATTTTGGGTGAACTTTGTCTTTAAACTCTTACAAGCAATTATCTAGCACTGTGATGTGAAAGGCACCAGACAAGGTAAAATATAAGTTATATTGTATTTAAATTATTTAAGAGCATTGAAAAAACTATCAGGGACTTGTGAAACATCTGCTATAATATGATGTAATTTTAGCAATAATTATATGAAAGACTTATTTCGTGAGCATACAAAACTAACTTTGAATGTCTGTTTAGAACAGAATAGAGTGCAACATTCAGGTTCTGGGAGTAAAAAAATCTATCAATTTTCCTCATGTGTAAATTGATTGTTTATTGTTCATGAAAAACCATTAAAGATAGGCTTACTAGTTCTGAGGTTGTTAATTTATGGTGCATGCTTTTGTTAAAGCCATCTGTTTGCATCATTTATTAAAATAATTATATTTGACAGCTGAATTAACTGTGAAAACTGCATTATAAAATTCACATTACAAAATCATGCTACCGAGCAAATAGCAGCAAAAAAGAATAAATAAAAAAAATATATATATATGATCTACACTACCAATACGCATATTTTGCAGTGAACACAATTTTATTTTATTTTTTTATTTATATACTGAATAGTTACATTTCTCCACAGTTTCCAGTTCAAATATGTCCTTCACAATGCTTCACGGGAATTGTAGTTTTTTCCATCACTAAAGACACAGTCTTTTTTTTTTTTTCTTTTTATGTGATTAATCTTGTAGCAGGTTGGCTTTGTTTGTTGCTTATAACACATTAACAAATAGGACAAATAAATGGAAAAACATTTCCTGAACTAATAATGCTGAAAAAGTGGTTGGGCTCTAATGTACTTTATAATGTTTTGATAATTTTTTTTAAGGAAGATTCAGTAGGGCCAATAAGATTTTTTTTTTTTTTTCTTCATTTTTTTAAAGAATTTAATACTTTTAATCAGCAAGGATGTGTTAAAATAATCAAAAACTACAGTAAATACTTTTACATTGTTACATATATTTATTTAAAGCAAAAGTTCATTAAAGTGTTTTAATGAACTTTCTGTTCATTAAAGAATATATTAAGTTAAAAACAAATGTGTTGCCAAATAATAAATGTTTTATGAGCAGCAAATCAGTATATATATGATATATGAAGGATCATGTGACACTGAATGCTAAATTCAGGGTTGATCACAGGAATAAAATGCATTTTACAATATATTATATTAATACATAAAACAGTTGTTTTAAATTTTAATAATACTACACTATATCTTTAGAACAGCATGCACTGATGAATTGTTTACAGTAAGAAAGTGAACAAAATCAAGTCTTAAATCAGCTTCTTCTCATCTACCCTCATTTCTTTTTTCTCTTCAGAATCTCTGTCTCAGGTAATAGCTTCCTCATTCCCATCCTCTCCTTCTTCCCCTGTCAGTTTCTTCATCATCTCACTCTTGGTATCAATCTCGTGCCCTTGCTTGGCATCCACACTCCCCTCATCATCTCAGAGAACACAGCAGACATCTTTTTTTGGGCTGTGGCAAAACAAATGAGCTGAGAATGTTTGACCTTTAGCTGCACATCCTGAACATGATATGTGAGTGTCAAAGAGAGAGAGAAAGAGAGAGAGAGAGAGAGAGAGAGAGAGAGAGAGAGAGAATCAAGAAATAAAGAGACTGCGAGTGAAACAAGGGAGGTGTTGGAGGAAGAAATTGAGAAAGAGATACAAGGGAGAGAAAGAGAGAAAGTCAAAGGGAGGAAATAAGCAGAGATGGAGAAACAGAGTGAGTAAGAGAGAGAGAGAGGATATCTCAAGTCCTTGTTTGTCCGGTGTGCCAAGGATATCTGTATTGATCCAACAGGGTGTCAATCACAGCACTCAATAGACTATTTATGTACGGAGACCTTTACCTTTGAAATAACAGCGGAGCTAAGACGATGAGGGTGAACAGATAACCCTGCTGCATAAAATAACATCTTTAAAAGTTAGTGCATGACCTTGGCAGCCTTTCTTACTCCCCCAGAGCACATGATGCTGCCCAGGCCTTCAAACACTTACCCCACATCATAAACTTGCAAATAGGCCCTGCAACACATGGCAACAAATCTTCTGTGTCAGGGAGAAAACAAAAAACAACAATTTAACTTTTGTTAAAAGTTTTCTTTAGTTTTGTTTTGTTAAAAGTCCTGTCTGGGCTTGATTTGTAAATAAGTTACTCATGAAAACATACTTTTTTTTTTTTTTTGCTTGTAGGGTTTAGGGTTTTTTTTATGTTTTTAAATGAACTCTTTTATGCTCAGCAACACTGTGTTTATGTAATTTATTTTATTTTAAGTATAAAATAAATAAATAAAAATCTGTAATAATGTAAAATATTAAAATTTAAAATAACTGTTTTCTATTTTAATATATTTTAAAAGGCAATATATACAATTTAATATATTATATGCAAATGCAAAAAAATGCAAGATACCTGTACATTTTCAGGAGCCTTTACCTCAGTTCAATTAAATTTTTATGTTTATCTACTTTATTTAAGTCATTCCTGCCATGGAATCAAACAAACAAACAAATAAATAATGAAATAAAAGTAAAACAAAAAATAATTGTGACTTTTAATCTCACAATTCGGACATTTTTCTTGCAATTGCAAGTTTGTCTCACAATTTTCACTTTCTATCACATCAAATTCAGATGAAAAACAGCTTACAATTCCAACATTTTCATACAGTTGCAAGTTTATATTTCACATTTCTGACTTTATTTTTCAAAAGAAATGAAATTTGGGTAACACTTTATTTCAATAGTCCACTTTAGATATCCTACTACATGACAGCTAACAGTTATTAGAGTATTAGTAGACTGTCTTCTTAATATCTTCTAACACTTTATTTTAATGGGTCCACAACACACTACATACTGACTATCAGAAACTTTGCAAGTATATGTCAACTTATTCTACTAACCCTAAACCTACCCTAACAGTCTAATCTGAGAGTTACTGTAGTAGACATGTAGTTGTGAATTAATGAGAATTAGTTGGCATGTAGTTACAATGTTACAGTACTTATAGTTAGTAGAATGTCTAAATGGACAATCGAAATAAAGTGTTACACTGGTTTGAATCCTGTACTAAAGTTCGACAAAACAAATCAAATCTATGTAAAAGAAAGTTGAAATGGCACGGTTGCATCAACAAATGCCTTTTAATGTTAGTTTTGCATTTGTTAACACTATCGGGTAGGTTTAGGGTCAGATTTGGTGTAGGGCATATTTCCAACAAAATAGAGCATTAACCTATAGCAACAGTCCCCAGATGTTTGAATTCTGAACCATTGCAATATGTACATGTAATTGAAACAACGTATGTAATTGAAGTAATGCTAAACATAATAAAAATGTGCAAGGGTTCATGTGTTAAACCTCAGTTTTAGACATTCAGTGGACATTTCTCTTTAAAACTGTGTCGAAACATGTAGTATAAAAACGGTGTTGTACAAAACGTGCACAGAGGTATATATTTTTAAAAGATCAGGTTGTAAAAAGTAGATTTTATTCAGTGGCAGAAACAATGCTTCTATACAGTTGACCCAAAAACTTGCCCTCATGTTGATTCAAATCCATATGTCTTTCTTCTTTATTTTTTCTTTTCTGTGGAATTTAACAAAATATGATGAATTTCAGGAGATTTTATTCTTACCATTCGAATTCATTGAATTTTATTTCTATTTCTATGGATATGGATAATGCTATTTTTTTCATTCTATGTATAAAAAACAGAGTAAAATAAAGTCCTTGGCGATTGTAACCATGACAACATCCGAGCACCACCTTGACTGCACAAGCGATTGTGCTAAAAGTTATTGCATTTGGGGCCTTTACCACATTTAGGACCAAAAGCTATTACACTCAGGGCCTTTATCACATTTAGCTTGTTCGGTGTTCAAGACATGGTTACGGCCTTGTCTAACACCACGACCTCATAGCTCTCAACCCCTCCACACTGTCTGGCCTTAAATCTACAGCTCTCGCTGAAAGTAAATAGGTCATTCAGATGTTCTGTTGACAAATGCCTTGTTGATAACTCCCATCCAGCTGCGATGCCACCCAGGCCTCTCTTATCTAATGGGACCATCTGTCTTGTGTCGATGATGTCACTTCCTGGAGTCTGGCTGAGGCAGGGGAGAGTTGATAGATAGTTGGCTTGATAGAGAGAGACAGAGCGAGATAGCGAGAGAAAGGGAGAGAGATGAGCAGATTATACGTTTCGCATAAAAACCTCAAAACCCACCATATAGAGTTCTGTTTCCCACTGAACATTTGCATGGTTTGAACTGTAAATGTGGAAAATACAGCTGCATGCTTGACTAGATGTAAACAGTATTAAGTGTTTACCAAGTTAGTTGTGGCCCAAAAGAGCAGGTATTTTTTGCTTGCAGAGGCTGCATTTTTTGATGAAAAACTATACAGTAAAAACAGTAATATTATAATAATGGCTGTTTTATATTTGAAAATATGTAAAAAAAAATGTATTCCTGTGTTTCAAAGCTGAATTTTTAGCATCATTACTCATGATCCTTTACAAATCCTTCTGATATGCTGGTTTGCTGCTCAAGAAAAAATGTAAACTGTTTAAAACAGTTGTGATGCTTAATAATTTTTTAGAAACACTAATGCATTGTTGTTTCAGAATTCTTTAATTCATGCAAAGTGCTAATCCAAGAAACCAAGAAACCTGGTGTCATAAAAATATGTACCACTGTGCACTTTTTGTGCAACACCGTTTTTACGTGACTTACTGCATGTTTCGCTGCAGTTTCAAAGAGAAATGTCCACTGAGTGGTGCTAAAACACAGGTTCAACATGTAAAGCCTGGCACATTTTTATTACATTGATATAGTTATGTATTGCAACGATTCAGAATTAAAATTTCCATGGACTGTTGCTAAAAGTTAATGCTCTACAATATTGGAAATATGCCATATACCAAATCCAACCTACCCGATAGTGTTAACAAATGCTAAATTGAAATAAAAAAAGGCATTTGTTGATGCAATTTTTTTTTACACAGATCTGAACTGTTTTTTCAAGTACGTCACTGTACTCTGTGATCTACCAAACAAACCTACTGTCTATGAAAACCTATGGATATGAAGCTGGATATGTGTGATGCTACTGTTCAAAAGCATCAGTTTTCAAATCTCCCAGCATATTAATACTGTTTTGAAGTTATAACATGTAATTGTGCGAAAATTACACTGTATTAATCAAAACTCTGTAAATGTGTGTGAAAAGGAATGAAACTGTTTGAGTCTCTAGTGTTCATTTCTTTTGGAAACTGCACTGATGTCTCGCTAAAAAGTGCACCACGGTACGTTTATGCCATAAGACCAGGTAGCAAGAAATAGTCTTTAATAATCAATCCACAGAGAACACAGGAATCACAAGGAATACCACAACACAAAACATAACAAACAGTGAAACAATAACCAGCAAAGGACTGAACAGAACAGGGAGTGTAAATAAGGACACTAATGAATGAATTAGAGCTGCAAAAAATAATAATACGTAAACATGGAAACAAATCAGGAGTGAACAGAAACTAGGTCAGCCGAACTAAACAAGACAGGACAACAGGAACAGAAAGAAACACAACCAAACGTTCATAACTGTGACACCTGTTTCAGTATTAACATTTACATGGTTTAAACTGCAAATGGCCAAAACATGCAGCTGTGTGCTTGACTGGATAGTAATTGTAAAAAGCATTCATAAAAAAAGTTTGTTGTGGCCCAACAGAGCAATTCTAAGCCATCAGATATCCATTGAGACACAAAGTCTCTTTTCTAAGACCCTTGTTGGAAACTAAAGACAACATGGCTGAGTGAAAGAATTCTCACCGCAGTCATTTTTTCTGATATATTTGTACTCCACAGGCACCAGTGGCACATTGATAAGTGTACCATTCGCTCTTATTTTTCCAAAGGCAAAATGCTCGTCTTGTCAGACCACAAATGGTTTGAATTCTATTTATCAAGCTCAGCCGTTGACCAAATGACACGCCTACAATTTAAGGGTGTTTGAAAGGAATGGAAATGTCTTTTCTCCATCATAGGCATGAATTACAGACACTTTGAGGGCAATAACCGAGGGTCAAAGCAGCACATCTGTACAGCACTTGTCTGAGAGGGTTTCTGTGAATTGGTGAGTACAATGATCCATGCTTTCAGTTTTTTACTAGTACAACTGTGTGTTTGGGTGCATGTACTGTATAGAGTGTGTAAATGCAAACTCAAAAGCTTTACCTTTTGAGATGAATGTCACTTTAGAATGAATTAATTAGACTTGTTGTCACATTGCGTAACATATGCACCAGGAAGCTGTGTCATATGTGCTGCTTGTTGTGAACGTTTTAGTAATAAGCATTCATTTTGATGTTGATGAAAAGAGCAGCACTACTTGTCACCAGCAGATGTTGTGTTTTGAAAATGGTTTCCCAACATTGTTCACTCAAAAAAAAGAAAGAACGAAAGAAATTCTGTTATCATTTAATCAAATCTGTCTGACATTCTTCCAAAGAAAATGAAGCAGATATATAAGATTTTTCATTTTTGAGTGAACTGTCTCTTTAACTACACAGTGCATAATAATAATAACAATAATAATATTATATATAATAATATTATAATAGTATTATTAATATATAATAACAATAAAGTAGCTAATACTTAAATGTAAAATGTATGGTAAAAAATGGTAACCTGAACTTACAATAGGAAACTATGTAAGCAACATTTTAGGTTTTATAGATTTAGATAAAAACTTATTTTATTAACTGATATAATACTAACATAGCAACTTACTAATATCTGTTTTGTACCTTTGTAATACACTGACAACCACGAAAAACAGGTAGTGAGAAAGTCACATGATGAATCAATCAGTGTCATTCACACAAATACTAAACAGCATCATGGTAACATGCATGACACACAAAAAAAAACCAAAAAAAACAAAACAAACATGCAATAAAGAGTAATTAACAAAATTAGATGCAAGATAAAATCCTATAAATAATAAGAAACTAAAACATAGTTATAAAAACAAAAAATGTCAGTTTACATTTTTTGCTTGTTTGTTAGTTTGTTTTCTTCCCGCTGTAAATTATTCTATAAATTGTTCTTTTTAAATGTAACAGTATTTACGGTAGGACACAACCTAACACTTTTGGACTTTCTCAGTTTGGGTAAATCCATGTTAAGTTTAGAGTATATATTTTTTTATCCACACTAATTTTCAACTTGTTTAGTTACACATATGTCACTTTGTTTCATAATTAGAGTGTAAAGATTTTTCCCAAAAGAATGGAAGTGAAATGTGACAACATTCCCCATAGGTGGGCACAATGTAACATGACCATATGACAGCTTAATATGTTATCTGATCTAATGAAAAAAAGAATAAAAAACATTTTGTCAATAAAACAGAATTGTTAACTTGTTTCATAATAATGGCCTTTTTTTAAGAATAAAAAATAAGGGAGTTTGACAATGAACACATAGAAACCATGCTTGGGATGACCCAAAATAGCATAATTTAATAATGGCAGGGAACATTGTGTTACAATGTTTCCCATCTGCCCAACTAAAATTTAAAACCAGTTAGAGTCTTCTGCTAGTTAGTGAAGCATTAGGTAGAACTCATAAATAACATAAATTAAAGATGCAAATAATAGCAGATTAATCTTATTTTAAATGAATACTAAAAACTGAGATAAAAAACACACACACCACACCTTTTTCTCTATATAGTGTTGATATGACTAGTAAATATCATAAATTTGGTTATGCTAGCATGTGTTGAAATATTGCACCACATGTGTTAAAACAAACCATTAATTTGTGCCCTGTACATTACATCTAGGTGAGATCTATTCACCCTATATAATATGTCAACTTAATGCTAAGTTGACATATTATATAGATTGGTTGATCAGATGTACCAACTACAGAATTTTTGCAATACTTTCTCAATAGCTAGACAAACACCAAATCAGCACTAACCAGCAACAGAAGAGCAGTAGGTGGCATTAACCATCACCAGACCCATATTAAACAAGGACCAGACCAGCACTAACCATTAGCAAAAGAATAAATAAAAATAAACTATTATCAGTACCATTTCGGTTTACAGTCTGGAAGTTAATGCTATAGTTGCCAAAAGTTAAATCCAGTCTGCAGATTTATTTAATATAGAAACAGATAGTGTATGATGATAATAGACCTTCCAGTCGGAGGATATCAAAAGTTCAGTATTTTGAGCTGATTTTAAAACGCATACAGTTTTCATTTGAAATAAGTCCATTGTTGATTCAGTTCTGTTCAATAACTGCAAATTTAATCAATTATGGAATGTGTTTAATTCATCTAAAGCAGCTATGGAGAAAACAGTGCTGTCATCATCCATACAGCTCAGTTATCATTACAATAGTGTCAGTGCAATCAAAAACGTGATCTTCTGTTATTTAGTGTGTATAAATGTTGTGAATTGCATTCCAGCCAGTAGGCTTATGATACTTTTGGAAAGCGTAGCTCAGTGCAATATCAGCATCAACTATCACTGATCTGGCATTTACCAGCATGCTGGTGTCAGCTGGTCCATTTAATTGCTGGTGTGAGTCAATTGGGTTTGATTAGTGTAAGTTCTCAATGTGAGTATGTTGGACTAAAGGCCTCTGGGCATTTTGATTAAAGACTGAGACTGTAGTCCATCAGGCTCACAGACAGAGAGGGGACGCTGAGAGACCAGTGCCTGTTGTTAATTCATTCCCCGTGAATGTGTCTATATATACACATGTGCACACACACACACACACACACACACACATCTTGTGTGACTCACTGTGGGCTAATCAGAGTTTTATCTCTCTCTCTCCCACTGCCAGCTGCTCCAATCTGCTCTGCAGCCTGCCGATTATAAAATTGTAAAAATGTGAAACATACACTCACATTAACAAATGTCACGAGGAGCTCGAAAAGGAGAAAATAAATAAATAAAGCACGTTTCCCCGAAGTCTTGGAAAAAAAGCCATTGTCTGCTGACATTTCCTTCTCAGGAAGCAAATTGAAATGGAAGAATTTTAATTTTGTGTGATTTCAATAAGCATGCATCAGAATTGTAATTAATACACACTGCTGTGCTCCCCATGGGCTGCGGCGCTGACACTGGCTTAGCAAGCAGGGGATGAAACTCCATTTGAAAGTGTAAAGATCATTGTTATGAGAGCCCAGGACTCTTTTATTTCCATCTCCTCTCCTTCCTTCTCTCTACTTCCCCTCCATTTCTGTCTCCTCCTCATTTCCTGTTATTCATAGACACTTTAGATCTCTGCAGACGACTCGTGAGCCACATACACAGGACTTCACTTTGAATCAGAGAAACAAAAGAGCATCAATGCTATGTTCAGTTATTAGTAGGGAAATGTCCAAGTATACTGTATGTGAGAAAGACTGCAAAAGCTGCAAAGTACTGCTGAGATTCAGTGGCCCCAGAAAACATTTGGACACTGAAACTCAATTGTAACAAAATACTAAACTGGTATTTAAATAAATTAGCATAACCACATTTCCAGCAAAAAAAAAAAAACAACAACAACAACACAAAGCTTGTTATTCAAAGATATGTTATTCAAAAATAAAGATAAAAAATATTTTGAAATTTGTCAAATTGAGAGTGCCATTGTTAATATGACACGTGTGAACTTGAGGAAAATGACTTTATACAGAAAAATAAAAA
Source organism: Enteromius mattozi (assembly GCA_032359235.1). Classification (NCBI taxonomy): domain Eukaryota; kingdom Metazoa; phylum Chordata; class Actinopteri; order Cypriniformes; family Cyprinidae; genus Enteromius; species Enteromius mattozi. Next base: position 2,560,117 of record JAUMHE010000051.1, read on the forward strand.
TCACCTTGACACCAGTTGGTTAAACTTGATTTAAAAAAGTGGTTTAGAAAAGTACATTCAGTTCTGAGAAAAGTCAGCACAACGATGCTTGCCACTTGGTTTGATAGTTTGTTTTCTAATGCAATGACAGTCAGAATTTTTAAGTGTGGCTCAAGTTTGGGGCTGCTGCATAACACGTGCACACACACACACACACACAATAAAGAAAAAAGTATGGATGTTCTTAAACTTCACTGCTCTCACTAAGTCCCATGGGTATGATTTTGTCAACTTCTCACTTTTTGAAAAACACACAGGGACACGCCAGACGCCAACTCGTTACATCACATTTTTGCTGATGTGTTCCAGTAATATATAGTTCTACTAACCTCCCTTAGATTAAATTTTGCTGCAGAATAGCTGCAAAAGAAATAGTTCACAAAATAAATAAAGAAATAATTAAAAAATGAAAACTTACTAAAGCTGTCTCTAGGGCAATACCCTTTTAAAACGTATTAATATGTACACTAATATGCACTAATGTGTATAATTTTTAGGGTAATAATGTCTACCTTTAAGGTAAATGCATCCTTTAGTGGTAAGGGAGGTACAAAGTGTATCCACGAAATCTCATTCCAGTTCGTAATAAATTTAAACATTATATTGATATATTATGACTGATGATTTTGAAAAAAAAAACAGTCCAGAATCATATATACATATATATATATATATAATTATTAATTTTATGTAATTGTATTCATTTATTTTTTTACTCACTTAATTTTTAAGCAGTAGTGCATTTTTTATATATATACATTATATATATACATTTTATATATATATACATCTTTTTTTGTTTTTTTTTTTTGTTTTACATAAACATAAAAAAGCTAACAAATGGCTTTTGGAGTTTTATGTTGACTTTTGCTATGGACACATTATGGAGTCCTTCAACTGAGTCCAATATCTTCTTGATTGTGAATAACATGGTGGTGCGTAAATGATGAGAGAATTTCATTTATGGGTTACTATCCCTTTAACAGTTTCACAATTAAAACTTCACAGCTCTCATTAGGTCCCACAGGCATGATTTTGTCAACTTCTCACTTTCTAGAAAACACAAGAAAACGAAAAACACCAGCCCCATTGTCGCAACACTAATGCCTTCCTGTAATGCTGTTTACAAGAATGTAATCACATATTTACCAATGGAGGAATCAAACTTTTAAAAAAATTACCAAAAAAATCCTTATCAGCTGAGGACCGATCTGAATTTTGGAGAAGATGTGTCCTTCTCAACGTCTACTGGGGTTAAGGCTCTCGCCAGATCTGACTTCCTTTAGATTCCATCACGTTCGGTTGAGTGAAATTTGGACGCCATCATTGTGTTTTGGATGCTGCTTTGTTGTCCCAGTAACCTTGTATCTGAGTTGTAATGAGACTGTGATGTAAACTCAACTCTTGGCAGTGCCACATGGGCCATTGGTGAACATTTATCACTCTCTGGCCTGCACTGTCCAATCCTGCACCGGCCCAGATTGTGCCTAAAGATAGCAGGAGTGTCCGGAACCCCAGAGATCGGCTCTCTCTCACCCTATCTCTTCTTTTCACACACTCCCACAGACACACACACACAGTGAGAGGTAGATAGGCCAGGCTGGCAGCGATAGTATGTGGTGGAAGAGAACAGTCCAAAGAGCTGGACCGAAGCATCATCTGGCCAGAGCCAAGCAGCCACAGCTACAGTCATCAGCGCACATGTGTGCATGTGCGAATGTTTATTTATGCATGTGTGAGACACGTTTTCTCAAATGCCTCCATATCCACGCTCTCTCAGACGGCAGACGTGGCACCAAAATTAGCCTCCAACTGTACCAGACGAGAACAAGATGAAACTCAAACAAGATCTGCTTGCGAAATCACCCAGTTGCTTTTAACCGATTACAGTTTATTGCCGTTTGGAGAGCTGCACTTCTATTTTGGTTTTGTTTTTACACTTCCGTATTTGACTTACAGTGACTGCGCATGTCTGACTGTCGCAACCATGAATCTAAGAAACCCAGCCTTGCCGCTTCGGGTTTGATAAGCTCTTTTTGCAGAGTTCACAGAAAGTCTGTATTTAAATTCACCAGGTCTTGCCAATAGAATCATGAGATGTTTGAAGTGAAAAACCCTTACATGTTGAAAACTAAAAGCGCACTCCATTCAGTTTAAACTGAATGTAAATTTCATTAGTAGACTTTTGCACTTGTTTCACTGTATTGAACAAAAATTTGGAGAATATATGTGTAAAATATCCATTAAAGTGCCCATATTATTTGGTTATGAAAGGTTCATATTTCAAAATTCACACAGGTTGACATGCATGCAAGGTCAAAACACTTATAATATGCATTTATTTTTAACTTATTTGTTCAAAGACTCCCAAACAATTCGTTCAACTATTTATTTTTCCAAACCTCTCCGGGGACTGCTAGATTTAAATAAAAGCCGTATTTGTTAGCTTTTAATGCTCCAAAAGTGGCACCTAGTGGCAAATAATTAATTTGCATTTTCAATCAGCCCAAGCTGTCCAGGTCTTATATTTCATGTTGACATCAACTTGAAACAGCTTAGAACTTTTTAAAAACGATGCTTTTCAATGATTTACAGTCGACTGTTTCTATTGAGAGACAATAACTTTATACATGGTGCACTTTCAGATTTAAAAGCTTAAAAAGCTTCTCATAACTTCAACAGTCAATCAACAGTCTGGGATCATAGACATGAGCTTGTGTGCATTATTCATACAAGACAAAAAAACAATGCAGAAAATAAAAGGAAAATGTCGATTTGAAAATCAAAGCTCAGCTCTTATGGGACTCATAATTTATTGCAGCGGAAAAGCAAAACTTAATAGCTAATCTAATATCCATGGAAATCACCCCTTATACTCTTTGGCCTGGCTGTGTTGTGTCACAGAATCCGAAAGGTCAACGCACCCTGCAAACCCTGACCTCTGTGACCTTCAGAAATGGATATGTTTGTGTTTTAATTTAATTAATTTAATACAATAGCAAGAAAATGAACAAGCCAGAGTTGACTGGACTGGAGTTTTTTTTTATATGAGAGTGTCAACTTGAAGTTAATTTTGTTCATAGTATCATAAATATTTCTAAAACTACTGACAAGAAGGAATGTTTTAAAACCCCGCAAATCCATTGCTAATACTCACCAGTGTTTCTGTTGTTGGTTTCCCTCCAAAATGTTGTCACTTCCTGTAAGACAATGTCACAAAGGAACTGGAAAGAACACAATGGAAAGTGATTTTTTATTTTTCAAATAATTTTTTTCAATAAGAGAAAGGATTGTTTCTTAGTAAATTATATGGAACATGGCAAAAATGCAACATCCAATAAAACTAAGTTTATTACTATAATTGTTACTTTGTGATAAAATGAACTAATACAAATACATTTTTTATATATATAAAATTATTAAATATGTTTGATGGTAAAATGCTAATGTAGGCATACTATACAGTATGTTTACTAACTGCCGTTATTCCTGAGTCCCAGTTTTGAGTTTGAGGAATGATAGATCGGTCCAGGTTGTCAGCCAGCCAAAAATACCTTCTTTACTCCTGTATCTACCTTTTTTCCTTTTAATCTTTCCATCCCTTGATATGTCAGTGGAAGATAATAATTTCCAAGAACCTGACTGGCTCTTCAGTCCCTCCCTCTTTGACCTAACAAAGCTTTTGCTCTCTCTCTGTCTCTCTCTCTCTCACACACACACACACACACACCTGGAACCTCGACAGGAGTGTCGTCCCACTTCAGCTCAGTGTATGAGATGAGAGATAAGCGCATGTGTCTCGTGTTCGCCTCTAGATGGTGCTGTTCACCGCAACTCAACTAAATACGCTCCGCTCTCCTGATGGTGCCCATTTCTCTTCAGACACCCAGTCTAATAAACCTTGAATAAAATAGATCAAAAGATTTTAGATCTGTGCATATAGTATCATTAAACATATTTAAACCTTGTAACCCTTTCTAACAGATAAAAAAAAAATCATTGCTACGTAATTACGCCACTACACTACAACTGAATATCGAGAAGTATATACTTTATAAACAGAATGTTGCAGTCAAAATCACATAACGTTAGTCACTCAGTGACAGATCATTATGGGAAGCATTTCAAACTGTTAATTCCAACGTTTACTGTTTAATATACCAACCTATTCGAGCCTAAAATGTTTAATGCTGTAAAATGTAACGTTACGGATGACACAATTGGTACAATGAATAGCCACATTATCGTTTAAAGTTCATCAAAACTAACTTTGTTGATCCAATTCAAATATGCTTCCGTATACACGAGTAAACGGTGAAGATAACATTCCTACTTAATACCTGACACAAGCATAGCTTTAATACACACTTCTCATTTGCCTCAGTACAGCAGACTTTATCTGTTTTTAAACGCTTACTGGATGCCGCACTCTTTAATGCTCCAAATAACTGTCGGTCACAAGTGACTGAACATTTTCGGTTTGTGTTTGGTTTATTTGGAATCAGAATGCTGTAAACAAATACATGAAATGATCTTATGCGTTAATGAGGTGAAATGGAACCGTGCATCGAGCCTCCTCATCCCGCAACCCGCAGAGTGTTTCTGAGGCATTTCGCTCAGTCTCAGCAGCGCGCGTGAGTGACGTTAATTCTAACCAATCACATTATTCCCCCTCCCCTCACTGCGACGTTAATGAAGAGACGGACCAATCAGCAGCCGAGGGGGCGTTCCCCTGTGGGCATACTCAGAGTTAGTGCGAGAAATTCAGTCTGGGGAAGAGGAGAGAGCGAGGATAAGCATCCCAACACATCCCACCGTTTGGACTTTTTCTCATTCAGGTGTGCGCGGCGAATCACGCACAAGACACCGGGACAGAAGCCGTGGATTTTCTTTCTGACTGAGGACTGAGAGGGAAATGATCCGATCGCATTTGAACTTGACTCTTCTTCTCTGATGGGATAGTTTATGTTGATATTTGAGCAGAACAGGTGCGATTCACAAGGGCTCCTCCGGTAATGCGGAATGACCGTACGGGACCGTTAACGCGCGCGTGGATCACCTGATTCATCACCGACCACCGCATTCCGCGCGTCCCCGTCCGCACGCTGATCTGCGGGGGAAAGTTCATAAAGATTGTCTGATTGATTGCTGTTAAATCAACATTTCCCCCCAAAACCAGCTGTGCTTTGAATTGAATTTTTTTTCCCCAACGACTAAAATACTTAAGTGTTCACTGACCTAGTCCTCAAAGCAGTGATCAATACGGATATCCTCATATTATACTGGAGTCAGATCATTTTTCTGACTGGTCGAACGGATTTGCCACTATGCGCGCGAATTGGTAACCTCCGTATGAGCGAGCTCACAGTGAACCGAGGTAAGAAAACGCATGCATGCATGCATACACCCAAACGGGTTTGCATGCAGAATTTATGTTCTGTCTTGTTTAAAACACTGTCACTTCTCGTGCATACGCTATTTAATCACAGTAAAATAATAATGACATTAAATCCCAAATGCGTGATGTGTAACTTTGAAGGAGATGACATTAGAGCCATTTCATGTGAAATGTCTTGAAAGATGATGCTGAGTGCTTGACTGGCTGCATTATTTTATCTAGAGCTTCTCTGTGTATATGCAGAGGGAAATGATTACAGTGAAAAGCATGCAGTAGTGGTGGTTAGAATGCATTTGAGAATTCTAACTAGACTGCATTGCCGCCTTTATTAAGCATTGCTAAAAACCAGACTATAAACACTTATTGCTTGATTTTTTAATTACATTGATTTGGATAGACCGTTTGTTTGATTCTTTGTCTTGATTGCTGAGTATTATGGTATTCATTGTAACATATTATGATGTTGTGTGTTGTAGGGTCGTGTTTGGCTGCTCTTTATCTACAAATGTAAGGCTCTGTGAAACCTTGGCTCTGACAACACCATATGGAGACAACTGTTTGAATTAAAGCAGCGGGAACACGCATGAACTGCTGTCATGGATTTAAGGGATTTTTTCTTGTTGGCAACATTAGTTGCTTGTTTCTGGTTAGATCCCACCATAGCCCAAGAGCTCATTTACCCTATTCGAGAAGAGCTACAGGAGAATGTTCTTATTGGAAACATACCAAAGGACTTGAATATCTCTCATATGAACTCTGCCACCGGGGCTACCAGTAATCTGGTTTACCGACTCGTGTCGAAAGCAGGTGACACCCCGCTACTTAGAGTGATGAGCAATACAGGAGAAATCTTTACCACCTCCAACCGTATAGACAGGGAGAAACTCTGTCCCGGCCCCTCTTTTGAAGACAGCGAGTGCTCTTTTGAGATCGAGGTGGTCATTTTGCCCAATGACTACTTCAGATTAATCAAAATTAAAATCATTGTCAAAGACACCAACGACAATGCCCCCATGTTCCCATCGCCTGTGATCAACATTTCAATTCCGGAAAACACACTCATCAACAGCCGCTTTGCTATTCCCTCTGCCACCGATCCAGATACCGGACCCAACAGTGTACACAAATATGAGCTGTTGAACGGGCAGAGTGCCTTCGGTTTGGATATTGTGGAGACACCAGAGGGTGAGAAATGGCCTCAGCTCATTGTTCAGCAGAATTTAGATAGAGAACAGAAAGATACTTATGTGATGAAAGTCAAAGTGGAGGATGGGGGGAACCCACAAAAATCCAGCACTGCCATTCTACAGGTGACCGTCACTGATGTTAATGATAACCGGCCTGTCTTCAAAGAAAGCCAAATTGAGGTCCACATCCCGGAAAATTCTCCCGTCAGCACATCTGTAGTTCAGCTGCAAGCCACTGATGCAGATGTGGGAGCAAATGCAGAAATAAAATACATGTTTGGGGCCCAGGTGTCTCCAGCGACACGGAGACTTTTTGCTCTGAACTCCACCACTGGGCTCATAACAGTTCAAAGGCCACTTGACAGAGAGGAGACTGCCATTCATAAACTCACAGTACTAGCCAGCGATGGAAGCTCAAGTCCAGCGAGAGCCACCATCACTATCAATGTGACAGATGTGAATGACAACGCTCCAAACATCGACCTGAGATACATCATCAGTCCAACTAATGGTACTGTAATGCTTTCTGAAAAAGATCCAATAAACACCAAGATTGCTCTGATTACTGTATCTGACAAAGACACAGATGTCAACGGCAAGGTGATTTGCTTCATTGAAAAAGATGTTCCGTTTCACCTCAAAGCAGTTTATGATAACCAGTATTTGTTGGAAACATCTGCACTGCTTGATTATGAAGGAACCAAGGAGTACATCTTCAAGATTGTTGCTTCTGACTCTGGAAAACCTAGCCTGAATCAGACCGCCCTGGTTCGAGTACGGCTGGAGGATGAGAATGACAATCCACCCATTTTCACCCAGCCTGTCATTGAGCTGGCTGTCATGGAGAACAACCAACGTGACATGTTCCTGACAACCATCAGCGCCACAGACGAGGACAGCGGACGGAATGCAGAGATTGTCTACCAGCTTGGACCCAACGCATCATTCTTCGATCTTGACCGCAAAACAGGAGTGCTAACCGCATCCAGAGTGTTTGACAGGGAAGAACAAGAGCGTTTCCTCTTTACTGTCACTGCTAGGGACAATGGCACCAGGGCACTGCAGAGTCAAGCTGCAGTCATAGTGACCATATTGGACGAGAACGACAATAGCCCTAAATTTACACACAACCACTTTCAGTTCTTTGTGTCAGAGAACCTGCCTAAATATAGCACGGTTGGAGTAATCACAGTCACAGATGCAGATGCTGGTGAGAACGCTGTGGTGAGACTCTCGATCCTTAACGATAATGAGAACTTCATCCTTGACCCAGATTCTGGAGTCATAAAGTCCAATGTTTCCTTTGACCGAGAGCAGCAGAGCTCCTACACCTTTGACGTCAGAGCTGTGGATAACGGAAGCCCCCCATGTTCGTCAGCTGCCAAGGTGACCATCAATGTCATTGATGTCAACGATAACACCCCTGTCGTCATCTACCCGCCATCAAACACCTCTTTCAAGTTAGTGCCACTGTCTGCGATTCCAGGATCGGTTGTGGCCGAGGTGTTTGCGGTCGATAGTGATACGGGTATGAATGCAGAACTCAAGTACACTATTGTGAGCGGTAACGGAAGAAGTCTTTTCAGAATTGACCCTGTAACGGGAAACATCACGTTAGAGGAGAAACCCACGGTTGCAGACATTGGCCTCCATAGGCTTGTGGTCAACATCAGTGACCTCGGCTATCCAAAGTCCCTGCACACTCTTGTCCTTGTTTTCCTGTACGTGAACGACACGGTTGGAAACTCCTCATACATACATGACCTCATCCGTCGGACAATGGAAACACCACTGGATAGGAACATCGGCGAGAGCAGTGAGACTTATCAGAACGTTGACAACCTCAAAACCATCATTGCCATCGTGACAGGCACTATGGTAGTGATCGTGGTCATCTTCATAACAGTTCTGGTGCGCTGCCGACATGCCTCGCAGTTCAAGGCGGCCCAGAGAAAGAAGCAGGGTGCAGAGTGGATGTCCCCCAACCAGGAGAACAAGCAAAACAAGAAGAAGAAGCGCAAAAAGAGGAAGTCGCCAAAGAGCTCCCTCTTGAACTTTGTCACCATCGAGGAGAACAAACCAGACGACTCTGCCCACGAACCCATAAATGGAACCATCAGTCTCCCGGCTGAGCTTGAGGAGCCCGGGATTGGACGCTTTGATTGGAATGCCACCCCTACTACCACCTTCAAACCCAGCAGCCCAGACTTGGCCCGGCACTACAAATCCGCCTCACCCCAGTCAGCTTTCCACCTCAAAGCTGACACTCCGGTGTCTGTGAAAAAGCATCATGTGATACAGGAGCTGCCACTGGACAATACCTTTGTTGGGGGCTGTGACACGCTTTCCAAACGTTCCTCCACCAGCTCCGATCACTTCAGTGCCTCAGAATGCAGTTCACAAGGAGGCTTCAAGTCAAAGGGGGCACCTTTGCACACCAGACAGGTAAAAGAACACTTTTACTGGTCTATAAGTACTGCTTATAACTGCCCTGCTCAGTACTGAAGTGCCTGTGGTAGCTAACTTGCTCTGAGTGATACACCTGTGATGCACTATGTAGAATGTAGAATTCAAAAAGCCCCTCGTAGATGTTCTCCTATAAAGACCAAAAAAGTCGTAAATATTGTATGTGTTTTATATGAAACTAGCAGACCCAGGCGAATTACTGCTGTCATCATCTTACCACATGCATTTCTGTGTTTTCTTTTTTTTTTTTCTTTTTTTTTTTATAAACCTCTACTTGAAACAAGTGCTGGATAAGCAGTTGGTTTAAAGGGTGAGATTCAAAAAGAATCCAACTTCACTTATGAATCCTACGAGGCTAGATTCAGTTTAATTTCACTGCTCTGTCATGGTTCAAAGATGCAATGTTCTGAGAGTTTGTGAAAGAAACATTTTTTTCTCGCCTGTCTACTTCGATCACCATTTTCTCATTTCGACATCCAAACTCTTTTGTGGAAGAAATGAATTTGACTCTAGGCATTATCAAACAAACCATCACTTGTATGAGTAACCACTCAAATTCAATCCTGTTCTTATTTTTCTGCATTTGTTAATTAGCATTCTCTATGATACCAGTTTTCTTAATTAATCTTGGACTGCAGTTAATCTACTAATAGAGAAAATGTGTGCGCAGAACATTAAACATTATCTCCTGGTTCATTAAATCCAATGGTATCCAAAAACTAAACCAGTATAGTATAGAACAACAATCCTTTTCGGTAGCTGTGCATATTTCTCAAAGAATTCTACTGTATAAAGTGCTCAAAATCACAAAAGATAGTTGCCAAGCACAGCATCTCGTAGTATAAAACCCAGATGATGAGAGAGAGAGAGAGTTGAGGAAGGGAGGGTGGGAGGGTAGGAGGGAGGGAGGAAGGGGAATATTACCTTTAGGTGGCACTGTTGTTCTGTATGGCATATTCTGGCTATGGGCCAACATTCAGTGTGTGTGTGTGTGTGTAATGCAAGGGGAAGAAGTGGGGGGCAGTAACTCGTTCTCTCTCTGTCGCTCTCTCTCATTCACTCTCTCTCTATCCCTCACTCACTTTTTGTCTCTCTCTGTCTCCTTGCCTTTCTCCTGCCCTTTTGTCTGTGTGTGTGTGTTTGTGTGTGTGTGTATGGGAGCATCTCTCTCAGTAAACAGCTCATGTTTAATGATGGACTGAATACACAACAGATTGGTAATGGCCGTTAGAGATGTATAAGATAAGGTCTGACCGTTGGAGAACAAACACATACACACTTGTTTACTGAGCTATCTAAATATAAACTTCTGTCTTAATTCTCTTGTAATTATGGTACTAATTCTTACTACAGACTATCATTTGAGGACAATTTTATATTTATATTATTTGTATTATTTATGATTTTTTTTTTGTTTGTTTATTCATAGATGCTTTTTTCCAATTGAAGACAATACTTTGTGCTTTTATTTAATTGTGTTTATTTAAAATTTTAATTTAGGTCTTTTTTTTTAAAACTTATTAGTTGTTTTGTTCACTTTTCTTTATTATTTTTTTTCAACTTCTGGAGACAATTGTACGCTTAAAGTATAGCAAAGTAGACCAACACACTCACAATAATAAATGTTTAGATACTGTACTTAAATATATGTATTTAAAATATATTTGGATACAGTCTCTAAATGAGATCCAACTATATGCTTTATTATATGTATTTGTTGTGTTAGGGTCAAATATAGTTACTGCGAACTAAGCCTGTAACTGTAGCCCTACAAGAAACACATTAACATTTTTAAAATAAAAAATAATCATTGTTTTCTTTGCATGAATTGCTTTTCCAATTAAGAACATCCCTGCATGTCCCCAATGGGAAGTTTTGTCAGATTTAGCTCACTTCAGGGGATAATTTTGTCCACAAAGTGCAGCTACAGTAAGTAAACACACACACAAAACTCTGCATATTTCCAGATTGAGTGTGTGGAAGATCGTTTATCATGTCCTTAAGCGTGAAAGCTGTACAAACAAAAGCTTGTCTAATATTGGTTTCCGGGCGGAAGAGAGTCTAGAAGATGTGGGGCGTCTGGGTTGGCTTGTTCTTGTGTGGGCCGTCCAGATTGCGGACATGCAGGCCACACAGGATATGACCCTTCGATAGGTTACACTGCAACTCATCCCATTCCCCTTCCAAAAGAGAACGTCAAAAGAGTGTGATGAAGCATTTTAAAATGATTTTTCAAAAAGATTTTGGATATGCAAAGCAATTCGTTGCATTCTCTTTCCTTCCTGTAGGGAGAAAGAAAGGAGTACACCAATGTAGAACGACAGATTACGTAATGAACTGCAATCCAGGCCAAGAGAGCGGCCTCTGCAGCTACTGTCCTATTGGGAACTATGCTGTCGTGCTGTACATGCCTTAACGAATGACTCAGTGACCCAAAACAATAGCTGCCACTGTAAGCGCGGAGACAGATGCCTGTCAACGCTGTAGATGGATTGTACCACACTGTGAAATGTGCTGTTCGCTCAGTCCAGAGGGGTCTGTGTTTGAACAGGGGTTGCCCTTTGTGTCTCTGTCTCGATCCTTTAAAGGCCATTGACTGTGCATTTCCTCTCTGAAGCTCATAGATACTGGGGCAGCCTCCATGCAGAGCTAGTTAGCACAGCTAGAGGCACATCAGTGGAAAGCTTATTATGGCACCCAAAACCTCTGCTGACAGCCATAGGGCAATTAACACTTGGCCTTTCTGTTCACCGACTGAACTGAAGCAGTGCAAACAACAATGAGCACATGCAAACTTGCTTGAGAGTCAAGGGTGCAGCAAACATTACCATTTTCGGGCAGCTTGGCCGCAGTGCAGTGAAAAAAAAGAATTAGGTAGCCATGTAAAATTACACCTTTAAAGGGGATAGTTCACCCCTGTCATTCCTTTATTCCATTTCTTCTTCTGTGGAGTACGAAAAGAGAAGTCAACAGTGTCTTTTTTTGCATCCCAACATTTTTCAAAACGTCTTCTTTTATGCATCACAGAAAAAAGAAAGGTTTGTAATGATACGGGGCTGAGTAAATGATGACAGAAGTTTGATTTTGGGGAGAACTGGCCCTTTAAGACTAAGCAGAAGCATTGGTTGCATGAGCAATTCATTGGGTGTTAATGCATTTATCCACAGCAAACTTACATTGCATTCTACGCATACAATTCGTCAGTTCATCCATTCCCCTGATATTTAACTCATGACCTTGCTACTGCCATGCTCTACTCTTTAAACCATATAAATGTATAAAGTCACATAATTACTAGTCATAAGCCAAAATGATTTATAAGTGCAATAATATGTCCTCTCGACTTCCCAATCGTTTCAATCAATGTATATCATTCCTCGCTTTACTATGCCATTCAGAGTGAAATCCAATATGCAACAGATACAAATCATTCACCTTCCAAAGAACTCGTTGATGAACAGCCTTTATTGCAAAATAATCAGAGTAGGCCATTTATTTCTCATTTGTAGTTTTTTCATTGCATGGGGCAGACACACGCACACGTCACGGTTCAATAGCTTCTCAGGATGGAGGCGCATTAAAAAGTCTATTACGAAGTGCATGAAACATTTAGGTTATTGATTAAGCGTGCATGCATAGTGTGCAAGACTCTGCTCTGCGGGAAAACTCCTCAACAAGCCTGATTAATAAACTCAGTTGGAGAAATTAAACTGGGAAGTGACTGCTCATAGCAAACCGAACTCGTGCAAGCATTTATAAGAGCGTTTGCGCTTCATGCTGGAGTGTCTCTGCTTGTACACATACCTTCTTAGATTTCACATAAAGAAATGCACTTACATCATGTCTATCAGATTCAGATTTCTTATCAGATCTTTGTTCATAAATATAGATTCTTAGAAAGCCTTGTTCATATGTATCAGAGCCCTGAGAGGAGGCTAACTGCTCTGCCGGTGAGTGCTAGCAATAATGACTTGCAATTATTCCGAAGTTATGCGGTTATTCCGTTTGGATTAGGAAGCAATCAGACCCGAGAGATGCCATTGGACTGTTTTTAGAGACCAGATGATTGTCTCTCATGCACTGTTTCCTCTGTTGCCGAGCTTTCCTCTAATCTGGCAAAGCAGAGCGCAGTCAGGTCTTTCCCACTGTCACATAATAGAAGGAATCTGCACGCATCGCCTTTTCGTTGAGTCTCGACGAGCTAAGACAAACCAAAATGGAACAAAAGTGTCTGGTTGCTGACTTGAATTGCAACATTGAATCTTAAGAGATTACGCATGCATCAGGCTCACGCTCCGCCATATGTGAGCTAGACAAAGGTTACTAGCGAGGGCACGGAGCGAATAATATGTGGAATGAAGAGATGTGTGTGTGTGTTCAAGCCTCTCTCGAGTGGCTTTATGCTTCAATGAATGGACATCCTAGTGTAAACAGTAGAGACTCGAGACGGTACGGGGGATGGCGGTAATAGACTCGGCATTGTGATGGTGAAGGGCCGGGAGGGAGTAGTTCTTTCTCCACAGGTTCATTTGCCACATTAATAAGGGATTAGCATGGACGGGGCTCCCAGGATCAGGGCCTGAAGTTTGAGAAGATTAATGGACTGTGACATTATTGCACCTGAGGGGGATGTCTGTTGCGATATCTGCCGCGTTGAGCTGATGGAGGGGCTCCGTTGGGCCAGAGAAAGAGATTTAGTCGAGGTACAACACTTGCGGCTGCTCGCTGCCTCTCATTGTCTTGCATAAAGAGCCATTGCAATTCATTATTACATGTTGTTGGGCTCCTCTTTGACTGGTTTACGGGAGCCTAGATTAAATATTATGTAAATTGCATTGGACTGGTGCAGTGTTGTGTTATTAAATAAACATTCTGTCATCATTTACTCACCCTTGTGTCACTCCAAACCTGTGTGACTTTCTGTAGAACGCAATATATACTTTGAAAAATGCTTGAGTGGTTTTTAGTCCATACAATGAAAGTCAATGGGAGCCCAAATTCTTTTGGACCCTAGTGACTTTCATTTCATGAACAACAGAAGAAAGAAAAATCATACAGGTTAAGGTGAGTACATGATGACAGAATGTTCATTTTGGGGTGATCTATCCCTTTTAAAACCAATTGTGGATGAAAAAGAAGAACAAGAGATGCATTCTCTTGTTTTTACGTCGTCAGTGCACCAGTTTTACACAATACACTGGTACCAAGGAGTAATCTAACATTCAGCTGAACCCCAAGGTCAGGTTTGTCCCAAATATACACATTGGAAACCAATGATTCTTGTCTTTGGGAAGGTTCCTAATTCTCCAAATCCATTCTCCATCAAGCCTCTCTCAATTCAAGGGTCAGTCCCACTGTTTCAGCCCAAATGGCAGTGGCTTTCATTGTGAAATTTACACGACTGTCCGTTACTCTAATGTAATCCAGTCTACCTCAAGTGCAGTTTGTCAAATCCTCCATTGGGAGCAAGCAGGCTTATCTTTCAAACAGACCGTTGATTGTGCACGTTCTGGACCCTACGCCGAGGTGAAAACTTCCCAGTTGTGTCCCTGTGAGGTTTAGCTTCTGGAGTTCAAGTCAAACTCACTCGGTCTAAAGTACTTTGCAGTTATAGCCCTTGTCGGGGCCAAACTGTCAAACTGCTTTTGATAAGGTATTGATGGAAGACAGGCGAGGCGGTGCAAGAATGGAACATTGCCTCAGGATGCCCATTGCAAAGCCTGTAAAACTCCTAAAAATAGAGAACAACCAGTAAGTTGGAGGTAGGGTTGAAGGCACCCCGCTTGGGTGCTAGCAGAACTTTTTAGCTAGCTCAAGACTTCTATATTGTATATTCACTCAGAAGGTGTTGCTGGTAGAACTTCAAGCAAGACCTCCCTCACCTGCATGGACACAATTAAGAAATGTTTCTCTTATGCTAGAGTTTTTATTTATTCATTAACAAAATTAGGACAGACCATTGGCAAATTACCAGGATTTTTAAGATTTTCAGATTCGTTGTTTTTGTCATTTTCATGGTCATCACACAATTACTCAATTAGGTCTGTAGTGTAAATGTGATTTTTAGGCGATTTTGATTATTTGGACAATCATTCCACACTTAAGAAGGCATGAATTTCATTTTACAAAATATCAGATTCGCACCACTTGCGAATGATACAAATAAAACTAGACCTTTTTCTTACTCATTTCTTACCCGTGTTTGCAAAGACCTTTAACTTTTGTAGATGTATGAAGAAACATCTACTAATAGATGTTTCAACCACACGTTGTTGTGCAACCACAAACACGGTTGTGAAACACTAGCATTTCACAACCAGAAAGTGTCTACAATGTAATTACAACTCCACATACTCTACAAAAAATAAAAAAATAAGTACGGCTTGGTTTGCCGTTTTAGACATTTTAAGCAAGGTTTGAGTGTCCAAATATGTTTTAGGACCATGAACCTTTACCAAGTTGGTTTTAGTCTGGATGTTTTTAAAATGGAAAGAAAAAGAGATAAAGAATTCAAAAGATGAATGCTCAAATGTGTTTAGCTATGTTGTTTCCTCTGCCAGCTCATTTGCTGAAGTCACAAGCAAAAGTCAGCACCATTCATCATAATTTAATTTCATAAAGCAAACTGATTGATAAGAGATGGCTCCCAGATCCGCTCTGTGATCTCTGACAGGCTAGATGAGAACACTCTTCCTTTCACTCCTGATTTTTAGTTCCATATTTTTACCTTCCATTCTCATACACATTAACATTGACTGATTATCGGCATTGCATGATTCCTAATTATATATAACAAAGTACATAAACAAATTATTAAACCCTATCATGATAACACCAGAAGTCTCTCTTTTTATTTCATCTTACAGTACCTACATGTTGCAATTTTGAATGCATTTGGGTAACAACTCGCACAATATGAAATGGCTAAAGTAGATACGGTGGAAGAAAATGTTTCTTGACTAGTTTGTGATGTTCTGGACACTTTTTCATTTTTGTACACACTGTTTCAAATGCTCACCTGAGGTACAGTAGGGGTTCATCTAATGTGCACCAATTCATCTCAACATTTTTGGGACAGAAGACACATGCCCCACATGAACACCACTGTGCACTCTTAACAATAAAGGTTCTGGTTCGAACCACGAAGGGTTTTAGATGCCGTAGAAGAAGTTTCTCAAAGAAAACCATCCATGTAGTGCTGCTTTAAAGAACCCAGAAACAGCTACTTTGATCTGAAGAACCTGTAAGGTAACATCAAGAACGTTTCTAATCTACAAAGAGCAATACAACCAACTCAAGAACCCTATACAGGAAGAAGAACCTTTATTTTTGAGAGAGCGCATGTGACCATCCCCAAGTGCTGTTTCTCTGACACAGTGACATCATTATGACACAACGAGCCCTTTAGGGCCTTTCCAAAGGTTGAAGGAGTCACTCTGTCAGATCACAGCACCTCCCCTTTCTTCAGATTAATAGCTTTGATAACCATAATCTGTAGTGAACTTCTCCTGTTCCACCCCTCCACTGCACCCGCCGTAATTTATAATGTACATAAAAGATGTTTTATGTAAATTGACCTCCTGGTAATCTTGCTTAATGTGCTGTGTTATTCTATAATGGACTGTTATGATTTTGTTCCTGCATATTTTTTCTTTCGCTTGTTATAATGTACTTCCCCACTGCAATCTGTATGCAGCTCAAGTAATCCTTGATGACTATTAATATTATGATTTTGTTTTTGTTTTCTGCTGAGCATTGTTTGAACAGTGATATTTTATCTTTTTAATTTCATAATAAATGTTGAAAAGTGATTTTTTTCCTTTCTGGTTTTTAGTCCACTGCTTTTGACATTGTGAAACTTTGCACTTTGAGCTCTAATCAGGTTTTACTGCAGATAAAAGCACATGTCATTCAGTCAATGTAACGCTTTCATCGTGCAGATCTAAGGTTTATCATAAATTTAGATCATACTAAGCATGCACACTGTTAAAATCGCATCTGCACTGTGATTGAAGTTAACGTAGAAAGCACAGCTTGCTTGAAACTTGTTGACATACTGTAGCTCAAAGTAGGACTGCGTCTATTAAAAATAGACTAGTGAAATCAAGTAAACAAGATAACACTGAGTATGCATATTTATTGGTGTGAAGAAGCTTCATGCAAGTTTTGTTGCACTTGATTGAAAAAATGTAAAAAATATGAATGCAAACCAGTGACAAACACAACTGAATAGATCTGATAAAGGGATTTTGCACTAGTAATGCATGAGCATTTTGCATAGATTTTCAATTACAAATCAGTGAATGCATTTAAATTTAACAAGCTCCGTTGAACTGCAAATTTAAGGATATAAAGATCTGAAGTGATGTATCACTTTGAAAGCCGGTACAGCACCGAAAAAAACCCATATTACAAATATGTTGCCTGTAGCTTTATAACAGTGGGATTGTGAACTGTTTAAAATGTGTCTGTGAGATATGAAAGGGCAGAAGATACCCTGAAGCTTTTCACTAGGTTTGAAATTTGAAGGATTTAAGATACTGAAAAGATGAGTTGATGACAAAAAGAGATAAAAAAAATAATTGTATTAATAGAAAATGGAAATGAGACTGGACTCGGAGACATATACATTCCTGCAATTGACAGACACTTTTACAGTGCTCACATTCAAGCTACACATTTGTTCATGCATTCCCTGGGAATTGAACCCATGACCTTAGCCGTTAGCGCCATGCTTTACTGTTTTATACACTGCAGTGAATGAACACAATTTTCTATATTGACACATTTCCTACTGAAATGGCTTCATGAACCATGATTTGCTACTTGCCGTTTTATTGCTAGTTGCTTGCAGGTGGTATTTTGGGGGACATTCCTAGGACTTGACAGATTTTTATTGGATAAACATTTCCATGTCTCTCAACAATTCAACAGTATTTTGGTCCATTTTTCAGCAATAGTAATATTGTGCATTTTGTCATTTTTATTTTGTAATATTTTAAGAGAGAGAGAGAAATTCTAAAACTATACAAGATGCAATAAAATAAGACCCAGACTACATTAAATATGGGTTCATTTGTTGCACCTTATGGATAAATTATTTTCACCTACCGTAATGTATTTTGTGTGGTGAAATATTGCTTTAAAACACTATGAAACAAAAATATATTTTTATAGTCAGCTATTATCTATATTGCAATCATAACATTTCGATGCTTGATTTTTTTCATTCTAAGGACTGTGCTTGATGTCTAAAATGGATCAGGTCCATTATCATGGTCACCTCAAAGCTAAAAGACATGGACTAAAAGTAGGTTTAGATAGCAGGGATTCTTACAAAAAAAATAAATAACTGGAGTAGAATTATGTTTAGTTCCATTGCTCAAATGAATGATCTTAACTAGTTGGTTCTTTTTTGTGACTTACATTGGGAACAGTGAAGTCTGATTTTCAAACAAATGATTCAAATGAGTTGTTTAGATTGATTCAAAGGAGTCAAAAACATACAGAACAAACAACTGAATCAGATCAATTATGTCCTGGTTCTCAGCAACATGCAGTGCAAACAGTAAAGCCTCATTCCAAAATCAATTAATCTAACGAACTGATCTGAGAAATATACAGCACAATTAGGGTGGTCTAATTCCTGAATGAAATACTCATATCAAACACATTTAGAGGCTTAAATCAGTGTAGATACAGTACTGACTGGTTGTTAAAATGGCAATGTGTAGTTAAAGATTCACGTGAGTTCTGCTTACATTTGACAGTCTGGTAAAATGTAAGCATGCCTAGAAAGTACAGAACAGGAACAGGAGTAAACTATATATAATTGGTGAATTATATATCATTTGTGAATCCCCCCAGTGATGGACCGAACACCATACTCATGAATATGACATAGATTCCTGCATTACTTGACAGTATAAGAATAAAAACAGCAGTAAGCAATGTATATAGTTTGTGAATTACATTAAAAAAATACCGTACAAATAGTCTCGAAGGCATATTTAGCGTGTCAAGAAGGTGCTTACCAATGAGATTAGTGGTAATACAACATCAACAGTTGACTGCACACACCTATAAAGACATTTCTACCTTTCTGCCTAAGCTTTCCCTCTATGGCCCCTTTAATTTGATAGGTTTACACTCCACAACAGGAGTAAATCTCTTTAATAATATAAGAACCAAAACAGATTAGAGTTGAATATGGTCTGATGCTTCATAGCAGTTGTTTGGTTGAGAACTGGCGTCTAAGCGCTGCGTAAACACATGCTGAGTGAACGGGTGTATTTCAAAGTGCCGAGCAAACACATCCACAGCTTAAACTCTTTTTTTAATCCCTTCATTTTTTGGAGCGTGGCCTCCGTCGGTGGGCTGATGACTTGATGAGCTTGCGCTGGAGTTGAATACCGAGAGATAAATGAATACACAAACAAATCTTTGAAGGCTAGGGTTAGGGTAATCCCATTAGTGCTGTCTTTTATGGTGGACAGCAGAATCCGGTATGTCCGGTAAGCGCTCCAAACATCCTGTTGTGACATTATATATAGGCTATATGAATATAATGTGGAGCGGCATAAATATTTAGAGCAGGATTGGTTCAGGACTAGTTCATTGGTCTGCGTGGGGCTCCGGGGCTCAATCGTCCCAGCTGTTGCTTTGACAAGCAGCTGAGGGAGGAAAACGAATTACTATGATAGTGTCAGCGTTAGGTAAACCAGCTGGGATATAAACTCACATTAGTGACGTCCCCGAGGCATTCAAATGGTGTCATGACTTCCACATGTGCGCTGCCAAAAAAATAAAATTGCAAAAATGATGCTATTTTTCAATTGTTATTAAAATTGTGGACACTTTATCCTTTGCATTGTATCATGCTGTCTTTTCCAACATCATTTGGCATTAGCCTAGGTTTTTAAAATGCCGTGTCAAACTGCAAAATATCTGTAAACACTGTGAAAACAAAATGGTGTGAGATTTCCAAATTTACTTTAAAACAATTTTCAGACACAATTTATATTAAGCTTATTTAACTACTATGCACCTTCATTTAAATTAATCTTTTAATACAGTGCAATTATTGTGTACATATATGTTTTTACATTTTACTTCTATTTAAACATACCTTCTTGTATGTATGTAATTAATCTCTGTAGGGGTAGGTTCAGGGTTAGTACCCAGGTATTATAATTAGTAAATAAATTAATAAATGTAATATATAATAAATGCTACCATAATATGCTATACAGCTATACAGCAAGTACACACAGTAAGGAAATCACACCAAGCAATTCATCATTTTTAATGTAAGTACATGGTGCATAAGGACACTTTAATATAAAGCAGGAACTGATATCACAATAAAATGTACAAGAAAATGGCTTTGAATCAAATATGAAATTTTAAAGCAGAAAAACTGGAAAATTATTATGAAACACTCCAGTATCTTTAAAAAATATTTTAGTTTATACTGCAGCCTATAAAAACATGCCCAGTCCAAATGCAAGTTGCTATCTCAACTGAAACCAATTGGACCACAAGGAACTACCCAAAATGCCAATTTGGCACATTTGCACACAATACTTACCAGACAGATTGGCTGCGTCTCAAATTGCCCTTTATTTAGTGCTTTATTTGAGGGACTGCCATTTGAAGAGGTGTCCGAAGCCATGGTAGACGTTATAAAATGTCCACTTCAATACCACAATGCACCGCGGTAATTACTGTACAACCAATGTTAGTAGTGGTATAATTATGTACGCTACTGAATACCAATGTGCTGTGAGCATCATATCAAAACAAAACCTACGCAGCACACAGAATTCACTCACTCTTTTTCATTCACTTATTCAGAGGACTATATTTGTAGTCTAGGGAATAGTGAAATAGGGCATTCCTGTAGCTCAAACAGTAGAGCTTGTCACTAACAATTTGAAGGTCATGGGTTCGATTCCAAGGGAACAATTAAAAAATAAAAACGGTACAGTGACCCCAAAAAGTATTTGGAAACTTATTTTGTGGGAAACAAGTGAATTGCATTAGAAAATAATTTAGTGGTATCTGCAAATATGCACGTACTTTTAACCAACTGGTCCCACAGTGATTATATATATATATATCCCTGCTCAATAGCAGCAAAAATGCAATACAAAATGACCCCAATAAGTACATTGTACTCATTTTTTTATGTAAATACATAGTAGCTAAGGCCACCTAATATAAAGTAGGACCGATATTTCCCATGGACACATGTTCACAGTTACAGTTGTCATTCCACTCATGTTTTACAACCAGAAATCATGTTTTGCTTGAAAAGCGTGCTTATTTCTGTGTTTCTTAAAATGATTATGCCACTTGGTTAGATGTTTATCTAACGCAATTACATCCATTCATTTTAAATTGTGGCTGAAGAGTCTAAATGCTGTTTTGGGGCCACCATCTTGTGTTCAAGCAAACCATTAGAGCTAGAAAGAGTGAGAAAGACAGAAACATTGCTGTGCTAAAGGGGAAAAAAACGCACTCAGCACCCAGAGACTACATTTTCAAGACATAAAATCACCTCTTCAGACTGACTTTGCAGTCTGTGATTTTTACGATGGCAGGCGTGGTATTAGTCGCTCCAATCTGTATATCCATCTCTTGCTTTGTCTTGGCCCAGGCAAATCGATGTTCGTAAGGCGCAGTAAAAATGACAATAAAACTCAATCTCAACTTTCAGTCTCAATCTCTTTTTATTGCACCGCATTGACAAGTCTCACGACTGGGCCGGGAGAGGTAATGCACTGAAGTGGCCTACTAACTCTGCCAGCGCGGAGAAAATAACCCGGCTGATTGCTGGGACTCTTGATTGCGCAGAGCTGGACGGTAGGCAAAAGCTGCGGACCGTGATGCTGATTTACTTCCTGAAGGGACGCGGATGACGGAACAGGTGCTGGAGTGTAAATATACATGTAGATCGCCTTTTGATTGTAATGACACAGTGGGTGCCAAAAGCTCCAGGCCAGCCAATTTTCCTTTTTTCCCCATTTGCTGATTGTCTCAGCCACTGTTTACTGACCGCCTGGCATCTGGAAGTTCATTTCCTGCACTTAAGAAGAGCCACCATGCTATGTTCATTTTGGCCTGCCTCAATTGTAAAATCAAATACTAATTCTAGTTTTTTAATGGGTGCATGAGATGTTAATTCAACTGTGAGTACGACTGGCCCTGTGTGCTTTTAAATCACTATAGTTTATTTAATTTCCCCACCAACAATATTTAACTGCACGCATTACAGGTCAATTCTGTATTGTTTTTTTCATGACCTGCTTAATTTTCGCCACATATCAAAGCACCATTCATTAGATGTAGTAGAAATGATGGATGGAATTACATTTTTAACATTTCTGGTATGATATTTCCAGCTTCTTTATCTTGGTATAAATAAATAATGCTATTTTGATATATTGCAACATAATTTGACAGAATAATAGAATAATAACATTCTGTTCTTGTTCATTATTTTCTTCACGCCTCCAATTTCATCATCACAAGGGTTTCCTTACTAAACAAGCACACTAACATCTAAAAAAAACTTTATTTTTAAACATTTTTGGTTGTAGCAATGGGTTAGGAAATGATTCTAATTCTAATTTCATTACTAGTATTTCATGTATCCCAAATACTCACGATTAAATAACAGTTTCACAATTTGACAACATTTACATTTAGCAAACATTTTCATCCAAAATATTTAAATTTATATATTTTTTCCTGGGGATTGTTCACCCAAAAAAATTCTGCCATTATTTATTAAGTCAACTGTTTGGCTACCGACAATCTTCAAAATATCTTCTTTTTCGCTCGGACGACTTGAGTATGAGTAAATGATGACAGATTTCATCTCTTTAATGCATTCTCTGGGAATTGAACCAACAGCCTTGATATTGTTTACACCATGCTCTGTTTGAGTTACATGAACACCTCAGATTTTAGTTTACAGTACATCGCTTCTCATACAATCTCATGCTGTTCATACATGCTATTCACTGACACGATTGCCTCCTAGATAAAAAAAAAAAATGCACTTTTTATATAACTTTTCAAAGCGATAACTGTTTCAAAACTGAGGGACAGTGATAGTTTACAGCATAGATACACATAACTTTAATAATAAATATTGAACTTATACATGTTACTTCACTCTTTGTACTCAAGTATTACTATGAATTGATTTTTAAATAGATAAACCAGCCTCTGGAACATAAAATGCCCCCATTGAACAAGAAACACTCATAAACCATTGCTGGCAAAATGTAACAGAAAAACTATTCAAAACCGAGCTTGAAAAGAAATCACATAAATTCAACTTCAAAAGAGGTTATTGAAGGGTTGAATGCTACGTGCTCCTGTGTGTCGACGAATGTTTTGTTGTCGAATCCGTTCTATGTATGGATTGTGGATGAGTATTGAATCAAGGCTTTATCCAGGCGACAGAACCTTGGCGCTCTTGTCAGGATTCTCAGTGTTTGCTTGAACGATGTGAGAACACATAAGAGCTACGATCAATCTGTCAGCGAATAAGCTGTCACAGAGGGTGCTGCACCGAGGGATATTTAATATCAAACATAAAACAAGCCGTGTCTGTTGTTTTTATCGTCAAGGGAATAAGAAACTGCAGGGTTTTTTAAAAGCACGCGCGCGCACGTGCCTGACTGCTGCAGGAGTGCGTACGTCTCGTCTCACACCACCACGTGAACTTTGCTTTGCGTTGCAGGAAAATAATAAGATGCGTGGAAATGCCATTCGGGCAAGTGACGAGTCACGTCTTATCGCAGCTCCATTATATGCAAAGGTGTAAAACATTTGGCTTCCTTATTTAGATGATGCGATTCCATCCAGGCGAAGAGCTGAATTAGCAAAGGAGGGTAAAATTGTTTTGCCGCTATCTCTCCACAAACACAGACAGCGGCCCCCGTCTCCCCCCGCCGTCAAGCCGATAATGCTCCTGATAAAGTACATGGACACCTGGATTTATTTCCTCCGCTATCACTCGCTTTATTTATTTATTTCCGTGTCCTTTCGTTTACAACCCTTACGTGCGTCTCGATTTCACCTCACCATCTGCACGCGGTGATTCCTGAGCCAAAAATACCAGCAATGCCGTAGTTTCTCATTTCTTTCTCTTTTTTTCCTTGGCTTTTTAACACACTAATGTGCTGGACAGATGGCAGCACGCTATGGTTAATACTGTTCCATTAAGTCATGCGCTCATAGTAAAGATAAGGGCTGCACTACTGGTCACACTTTTCCTGTATTCATGCGCACTAATTTGGTGGCAGTAGTAGCAGTGACAGAATCTGCAGCTTTCCTTGTAATAAAGACTGTGACCAATTTCAAATACCACGTTAGCATATGTCATAATATTTTTTTTTTTTTCTCAGAAATGCAGCAACTAGTAACTGTATATAATTGTATATAACTATATATAACTATATATATATATATATATATATTAGTGCTGTCAAACGATTAACCACATTCACAATATATGTATTATGTATATATACATACAAACACTTGCATGCATAAATTTAAGAAAAATATGTTATGTTTATATATTGAATATATTTATACATAACATAAAATATAACAATATAAATATAAAAATGCATATACTGTACATGTCAATGTTTTTCAACTCTGTGTGTCTTTATGTATACATAATAAATATGCACATTACACACATCATATTATTTAAACAAAAACTTATTTTGGATGAGATTAATTGACAGCACTAATATTTGAATATATATATATATATATATATATATATATATACACACACACACACACACATATAATATAAATGAAAATTAAAATAGAGTATAAAAATGTGTTCATAGACTGTGCGCTATGAAAGAATAAGAAATGTTTACTAAGTAACCGACACTTGACCCAGCACACACACACACACTGCCTAGAGCCCTAGAACATGTGGATCTCCCATGACCCTATTTTCCATCATTTCTGACTCTGCTGATGGGTTGAGTCAGTGTCTTCTATGTCTCCAAGACATCTGCCCCAAATATCAGTGACTGGATACATAATAACCCTCATCCAGAGACCCTTATCAGAGCTGTCTGCACCCCCCGGGGCGTCACAATCCGGGGTTCCTAGCTGAAGTGTTAAAAGGTTACGGCAGGGGTGACGTCTGACGCACGTGGCTCCAACAAACGACCGCTTCTTCTCTCGCCCCAAATCCCCCTCCTCGACCCCAAACAGTGCCTGCGTTGTTTTCATATCCGAGGTGATGAACCTTCCAGGCCCTCCGGACTTAAAAATATCCCGAGCTCTTCAGAGGAAGCTCGAATACTGGAGAAGTGGAAGGGATGTGGATGCAACGCGATGCGTAAGGCCGCAGCAACCCCTGACGAATATCAAAGAGCCGGGCACGCTTTCATCCTGCATTCGGCTCACATTCACGGTACTGAAAGTGACCCTGTGTCACAGTTTTCTACACTGACAAACAACAGCCTTATACTGGACTGCCCCCACACTGAGCGCGTTCATTTTTAAATGAGTCTCTTGCAGCAGGAGAACAAAAACCACTTTCCGTTCTTCCAGAATTATGGATGAAAATGGAAACGCTTTCATTCAGAGAGGTCAGTCGCTGTCCCAATGTGGGATTGTTTATGCCGGCACAGCTCATTGGGAAAGGCTGTAATGTCTGAGATTGATTGGATTATGTCTGCATGATTTGTATGCCTCTCTTGGTACGAGACAGGACCTGTATTAAGACCACCCTGCAGCTACCGCAGTGTTTGTGGACTTGATGGTCTGTAAACAGCCTGTCTCTGGGTTTTTATTAAACTCTTCCGCATAGAAAGCATCACAGCCACATCCCCAGCTGTATTTCCATTTCAAGACTCCTCTCACTCATTGCTGACTGGATCAAAATGAAGCTGGGAAAATTACTCTGAGCTCTGGATGTGTGACCATGTCACATCAAGTTCTGTCGGAGGAGCTCTTACGGTTTCAATAGGGCTTGGTGCTTGTGAACTGCATTACAGCTCTTGGAACTGATAAATGCTTGAAAATCTTGCTTGCAATGTCAGAATTCATTTCTTTATGACGGTTAGCCCTGAGGTACTTTCAAGGGTTAAAGGGTAAAAATTCTGCAGACATTTATTCACTTGATGCTACAAAGCCATGTCGAGCAAAACAACAAAATTGTATCACAAAACATCCAAAGTGCACTTTTTTATAACATTGAGCTCTAAAACTACTTCAAAAGAAAGAAAATCATGGAGGTTTACACTATTACCACTTAACGGTAAATGAGGACATGCAGAGAGAAAATTCATTTTTAGGTGAACTGTTCCTTTAAGATTTTTTCTTAGCATCTTTTAGCTATGCTTCTAGACAGCAGAGTTCGTAATATTGACCCTGGACATACTGTTAGAGAATGAAATGTAATCTTTTAAGACTGATACACAGAGAACGACTCTAAGATGAAGAAAAATAAAACAAAATCAGAAGTGATATAGCAGGTGAGGTAGATAAATTCACAATCATTTCTCATTTGTGTAATAATGCAGTGCAAGTCTGTATTTAATTTTCCAATTCTTGAGCTGTAGCACCTGCCGTCTTTCATTTTCACAGAGGAGTCGCCTTGAAGAGCCACTAATATCAAACACAAACAATCAATCTCAGGCAATCCTGAGCAGCCCTAATGGAGAAGAGCAGAATATTAATTATTGCGATGGAAGGAGAAAAAAACAAAAGCGGCTGCCACGGTGATGTAGCTCTGCTAATTTATGTGTGTTTGCGTGCCAGGGGAGCTCCTGCAAATCTAGTAATGGCGCTTTCACACTCACAACCACGTACACACGCGTAATCGCACATGTTAATCAAGTAACCTGACACACGCATTTCCAACTAATGTATATGCATTAGTGCCTATAACTCATTAAGAATACTTGAACTTAGTTTTTTTTTTCAAGTGTGTGTGTGTGTGTGTGAGAGAGAGAAATACAGAACTCGTCTTTGTCTTTCCACATGGCAAAAAAAGATGGATGGATGCACACACAGAGATATCTATATAGATAGATAGAGATAGATATATGTATAGATGGATGTATGGATGGACAGAGATGGATGGATGGATAGAGGGGTGGATGGATGGATGGATGGACAGACGGACAGAAATGGATAGATAGATAGATAGAAGGATGGATGGACAGAGATGGATGGATGGATGGACGGACAGAGATAGATGCATGAACGGATGGATGGATGGATGGAGGAATGAATGTACGGATGTATGGATGTATGGATGGATGCATGGATGGACAGAGATAGATGGATGGATGGATGGAGGAATGAATGGACGGATGTATGGATGTATGGATGGATGGATGGATGGACGGACAGATGGATGGATGGACAGACGGACAGAAATGGATGGATGGATGGACAGATGGACAGAAATGGATAGATTGATAGATAGATAGATAGATAGATAGAAGGAAAACACTTGAGCCTAACCTTTTCCTCAGCATGGACCGAGGCTGTAAACTACACAGCCAGCAGCTGTCGTATTGATTGGTACTCAGATAAATGCTGTAATTACTGGGACTTGTGGCTGCCCGTTTATGTTTGTTTGATGTAAAGTGAAGTTTATTCTTCTCCCCTCATAGTTCTTTTCATTTTCTGGCTCAGTTCGAGTGAAATGGCACCTCAGAAAGCAGCTCAGCTGTCTTATCAGCTATCCTCAGTAAAGCAGGACTCCCACCGTCTCACACACATGCTCAACTCTCTCTCATCCTCTTCCACCTCTCTCCTTCAGCTCAGCCTCTTCAGTTTACCTCTCCACCCAGGGGGATGCTTTATTGCTCAGAGGTTGCTCTTTCATACCTCAGGAGATTCAAAGGTGCTAGAAGCAAATTTTCCTTTGGAATACCACAATGTAGATGATAGCTAATGCCACATCTGTCTTTGCTGCTGTTCAGAGAGGAATAAAAAAAAGCAGTGGCCTTTTAATTTTTAGCCAGTCAGAAGCACTCTGCCTGGGAGTCAATTTGCATGTTTGACATCAGGTTAACTGACATGTTTTGGGAGGGTGGTAGGATTTAAGTTAGCAAAATGATAGATCTAGAAACATAAAAAATACTGCTCAAAGGTGCAGTGTTATTTTTTGACTTTATACTAAAGCATAAAATACCATAAAATGTTTTCTAAGTTCACATACTTGTTTCTCTTAAAAACAGTGCTACAGCCTGTAATTCTACTCTGAAATGCGCATTCCGGAATGTCTGTTTTCATTTTGGTTTGTTTTGGTATTTTGACAATAAATGGCATGTAAGGAAGCAAATGAACTGGGTCAGAAACCGCAAATTCTACTCGAGCAAAAAGCCTCAGCATTCATCTAAAAAGCTCTATGAAAGAGGCATATTAAAATAGAGATAAATCAACTCTAAAGCCTTCCATTGTCAGTTGTTCTGTTGCAGCAACCTGGCATCAACAAACATATAATAAAATATACAGTTATCATGTGAAATGGGAATTTGTTAAATTAGTGACGTGTATTTGTATTACATGTTTGCTAGTACTTGAAAAATGCATTTGTGCAGACACGTGTTTCTTTACAAAGTGACATTGCCTACTACTGGCCTGGCAAGCATAATACAGCAATCTTTATAGATCATTGGCATATAAATGTACAGAGAGTTACAGAAAGTGAATTTGGGTGCTTCTGTTTGCCATGGGGTGCATTCCATGGTTGCCAGGGGCAAAGCTGCTTCCTGCAGAGAAATAAAAATGGACACTAATTAGACAGATTATTCAAGTAAACCATCTGTTTCTATGGTCAGTTTTATCTTTCAGGTCAGTTTTCAATTCATAAGTTAACTAAAATAAGGCAGCTAGCTAAAAAATACACATGCAGTTTACACAGAAGGTCGAAGGAAACTCTATTGCCCCACTGAATCCACGGTAACACAAAAAAGTAGTATGAGTTGTGTGTTCGAATTCACATAAAACAAAAAGTACAGAGTAATGACTACTGCTTCCGGTGAGATTGTGAAATGCACATGTGATGGACACTTTACTATCTCATGAGGCCACAAGAGAGGATTTGTGAATGTGAACTGAGATGTAATCTACCTGGACTGTATGAATGGGTTCATACTACACACATTTATACTATACAGAGCATATTTTAAACAGTTGCAAAGCAAGAATGAAGCATGGGTGGAGAAACCATTTAAGTTTAGATTAAGATCAGTGACTTTTGTGAGCACATTGTTGAGTTCTTACTCAAACTAAAAATATGACATTTTACTTTTATACATTCGTTATATGCCTTTTTCCAAAGCAGCTCACCACGCATTCAAGATTAGAATTTGATCAGTTCATGCATTTCCTCAAATCTATGCCCTATTCTCTACTGTTTGTGCTACAGGAATGCCCAGGAAAGTGCATTTGAGATACTTTTAGATGTATCTACATGTATTACATGAGTTTGAAGCCACATGTGAGATTACTTTGGTAGCAACAAGAACAAAAAAATCTCCATTCGCTCTCGTTTTAATCTCAGGAGGAGCGTTTGAGATATTAAAGCGATTGCGATTTTTCTATCATACCTTCTCGCTCCTCACCTCCGTCTCTGTGTGTTCTACTCTCATGTTCTGTGGGTCACATCCTTTTTTTATTGCACACCGTATGTGATTTGACTCTCCAGGGCTCAGCTCACTAAATGGCTGCCTGGTCGACGGACGATTTTAACTCTAAACCTCAGGAGGGAAGGAAACACAGAGTGGGCAGATGGTCAGTGAGGGGAGGGGGAGGTAGAAGGGGCAGAGAGAGGTGAGGAAAACTGGAGCCGACGAGAAATGGAAGTCAGTTCCTGAGAGATGGAATATATAAAGAAAGGAGAAGCAAGGCACACAGTCTCTTCTCAGAGTTTCCAGTATTCTCTCTGAACTCTCTAGAGACGAAGTCTCCGTAGAGTGAAATTGTTGTTCCCGCTAATGCACTAACTGCTACCGTCTTCCCGAGCGCTGACACGCTGGCTACAGAACTCTGTCACCGTACAAGCTGCCTGTCAGAGAAATGGGTAGAGTTTTACTTAGTTTGTAGTCAAAAATTTTCCGCATTGTGGCACGAACAGCATCTCGTTCGCCGTCGAGCTTCTTGTTATGCCGAGACTCTCTGGCTTTCAACACGCGCATTATAAGCCAGCCAGAAGCCCTGTGCTGCTGCCATGTGACATGCACGCTGTGTCTTTCTCTCTCCATGCCCTTATCGCTCAAGTCGGTTTTATTTCTCTCTGGGTTGCTTTTTATTCCTTTACACTTCTGAGGTGCGACACCAAAACAAGCCCCTCTTTTAAACCGAGCTATTTCAAAAGTGGCACTGGGGTGAGTGAGCGCAACAAAGCGGATTCAGTGCCGCTAGTGGGATAAATACAGGGAATTCATATTAAACCTAAATCCATGCGAAGGCCAAGCTTGGGAGTCACTAAATCCAGTCAGTATCCGAAATTGATATCATTCGTCAAATCCCAAAAGATCAAAGCGTGACTATCAGAATATAGTCAGGGAAAACGTTATAATGACTTCAACCTATATGACTGCTTCAGTTGTTTTTTTTGGAAAGCAGCAGTGCCATTTATGCGGCCTTCAAGTGCTATCGGAAATTTCCTATTTCCCATAAACTCTGGTCTCAGAATTATTTCCCAGAAGTAAATACGACTTGAGAGGCCATTCACGTTTAGGAAACTCATATTTATGATAATTCTGATAGCACATGAAGTCTTGTGTCACCAAGCAGTAGCATGAAATTTGTGATTATTTTCATACAGCTTTCCCAAAACTTCAACTGCCATTGACCAAACAAACTGATAGCTCCGCCCAAAACTTACATCAGTGGTTGAGCCAATGTTGAGTTAGCAAGGATGCTTAAAGTGTGTGCTAACATGCCTAAAGTTACAACGTATCAGAAGTAGCAAGAGGTAATTTGTTATGTATTTCATATTACATTATTAAAATGAAAAAAGGCAAGGCAGGGACATTGGATGGAGGCAGATCTGAATGTGAAAGGGAAATAGAAAGGGGCAGAGTAGACTAAATGATTGGCAAAGTCCAGCATATATCACCAGAGACAACTGGAAGATCACCGAAAGATTAAGTTAAAAAATTCAGCTGGGACAAGAGTAAGGAAAGTGTTTAAAACATATTTACTTCAGCTTTAACTGGTAAAAAAAAAAAAAATAAATAAAACTGCTACCAGACTGACTTTCATATCAGCAAAACATCATTCTAATGATCTAGAACCAGTTCAAGTGAGTTTTACAGACAACTAAGCACATAATCAATGTAATCAGCAGAAAATGGACATTTATGAATTAATATTCTTTTTCAGTAGCTCCATCAAATGCCATGTTTAATCTTTCTACCAGCCGCTGCTGCAGCACATGCACAGGATTGTGGGATAGTAAAGGACACATCTATGCAACTTCAAAGAACCCAAAATAAAGATGAAGGCATTTTAGTAGACAGAATGTTACACACGCACCATGGTGCCTCCCTTCGCTCACTATACTGCTTGCGAAGGCAGCATTTTTCAGGTTTCAGACACAACCGATAAATCAAGTCAGCGTCCAAAATCAATATCATTCAGTAAATCCCAACAGCATTAGATCAAAGCACAAATCACTGAAAGTGGCCAGGAAACAGGTTAGGATCTTCATGTTGGGCTACTGAGCTGCATTGTAGCAGACACTTTTGACAAGGTGTTTATGAGGAAGGTTATTAAGAAAATAAGCAGCAGGTGACAACGGAAACTATGGTAACCAATGACTAGACCGGTGAGACTGATAAACCTGTGATAAAGAGGTGAGGCCTTTATAACAGCTAAATAAAACAGCTTAAGGCTATGTTCAGTGCTCTGCATTCTGTGTTGTTTGCTCTGTTGAATACTGCACGTTTTGGCCTAGCAGAACAATATGAACTACTGCAATACTCAAACTTCAGAGAACATATACTGCAAAGTGCACAAATGAGAGCATGGAAGTATTCTATTTCAAACACATTGCAAACTGAACACTATGTTGTATCCCAAATGATGTACTATAGTGCATCTACATCTGCTATGTTACAGGCATCCAATTCTCAGAATAAATAAATAGACCAATCAGTTTTGCAAAAGATTTGAACTTTTACAAATTTTATTAATAAAACTGTACTCTTATGCTAAAGATTCTGTAAATCTCTCATTATGCCATATTTTCATGACATATTGAATTCAGAATTTTTTTTTACTGAATGCGAGGAACTGATTGATTGTAGGCCTCACTGATCCAAGCTAATGCACTTCAGTTTTTAAATATAATTATTTGTGGATAATTCTCTATTCTTTTAAAGTAAACAAGTTGAAAACGATATTGAATCCAGTGTTTGGTAATAAAATAAAATAGCATAGCAGGAAATTTACATTCAATTATTTTGTATTTTGAAGACTGGTCACGTCTGACTGGGAACACTACAAGTGAAACAAACTTGGGGGAAATCATTAAAAAAATATATACCATGTATACCATGTGTGAGCAAGTCAGTAGGAAAGGAATAAAGGATGATGCCATCAGATGGCTAATGCCATGTGCAAACTGTAGAATTAGCCCATTGGAATACTGTTGTAAAAGCAGGATTGCGAGGATTGCTGTCACAGCATTAGCTGGTTGTAACCCTTCTGGTTTCCTCTTGGCACGCCTGTCCCTGTTACCCAGTTTAGCAGCATATTATCTTACCAGTACCACTCCTCCGAACATGAAACGGCAGATTTGGCGGCATATTTGGGTCAGGCATTAGCGCCGCACCTCTGACGTGTGTACTAACATGCTTTGCTTTCTCCTCTCTCTGGGACTCCTCCGCCAATTGCATGGATAAACGAGTAAAACAGAACGAGCGGCGGAGGAGGAGACCCGTGGGTTCCAAGCGTTTGATCCCTATCGAAGCATGTTTTATAGATATCAGAGCCTGACGTCTGCTGGGACTCTACAACTCAATGACTCTATTCCAAACAGCGAAACAGAAAAAGAAAACATTCCCGTCGCATCTCTCTACCATTTCCCTCTAGAGAGATGGGAGGGATTTTGGTTTACATGAGCTTAAGAGACTCACACTCGCTGCCTGTTTTGATACAGACGGGCTGAAGATGTTGTAGGAATATTATGCATTTCAGCCGAACCCCTGGGACCAAGTTAATATCATAGTGTTTACACGCCAGCGCCCCACTGATATTGCTCAGTTTCTCTAAACCGCAAACCCTAAGTATAGAGCCATTTTGATGTCAGGGTTCAGTTTATTTGGTTGGTGTTAAAGTGGTTTTTTGAAGCATACCGCCTCACCATCTTTTTAGGTGGACTGAAGAGAGCACAGCTGATCCTTAATTATGGAAATCAAACACTATTGATAATCCTGGTGACATCATCATGTCATAAGACTAAGAAATTGACACAAAAAATTGTTTTAAAAGTGGTTTCAGCCCTGCATTCAGTATAAAAATCTGTTTGAAAATTGTTTCAAATGTTTACAATGTCAATTGTAATAATCTGAATACTAAGATTGGGGCCAGTTTAATAAACTTAGTCTGTATATTATAACTTAATATTATAATAACTCCCTTGAAGGGACAGCTCACCCAAAAATGAAAATGTTCTCATGGTTTACTCATTCTCATGTTGCTCCAAACCTCTATGAATTTCTTTCTTATGTTGAACATAAAAGACGATAATGAAAGATGGTAACCAAACAGTTCATAAATGATGACAGAATTTTAATTTTATAGTTGAACTGTCCCTTTAAGAACTAGTCTGATCAGCTAGCAGTTATTTAAGGGGTAGTCTTACTTTTTGGATTCAAACTACCAATCTTATGCAACTGACTTTAAAAAGTTATGTTCAGCCTTAAAAAATATATATATATTTAACATATATTTAACAATTTATAGGCAGTTTTGGTTCTCATTCGACAGAAATCAACATTAACCTACACTTAAAAAAATCCCAAACACTATTTTACTTGAAAACATTGGTATGCTCATGCAAATAAGTTATTATTAATATTGTTATTTGAATATGTGCTTTAACATATTCTCTCATTTCCTTTCTGACATTTTTTTGACCAAAATATTATTGGCTCATAATAATATACTATTTTATTAGATTCTGGATATCTCATGATTTAATTAGATCAGAACACAAAGAGTCATTCATAATAATATTTCTGTCCTTGAGTCGCTGAGTCATCTTTGAAATACCAGAGGGGAACGTCTAAGAGTTTAGGCCAAAGGGGAAACAAATAGCTCCCCTCTCTACAATAAAGCAACCTTAGTAATGTGACATTATAACGGACTGTGTCTCAATATGGAGGCGTCTGGGTACATTCACAGGGAATTTTATTAGCACTATATTCGCTATGACACACGGCCTGGTGGTTTTAACCTCATCATCATTTCACAAAGAGAAAATGAAGCCTTTCACACAGTGTAACGGTGTTTGTAACCTTCCACAGAACACTAGCATATAACAGTCTTTCATTTGCTCCAGCAGGGCCATTTTAACAACTGTAGAATTAGTTTAACTCTCATGCTAACACAGTGCTTGTCCTGAATATTCATGATGTCGCTGTGATACCGTGTTAGATTCAACACAATCCCCAGCACGTGCAATTTGTGCATATGAGCAGGTATGTACGAAAGACCATTTCTGACTCCTGTTTTATTGCAGCATCCATGTCCTTCTCCTAGCATAGCCATATTTACATTTAGCGCTCAGTCCAAACGAATTGACTCTGGCGTGTCCCATTGCAATTATTCTCAATTCATAATTAATGCGCAGCGGTCTGGGAGCTAATTTAGGCTTGCACGTTGACTTGTGTGCTGTGTGTGGTTGTCAGTCCCCATCACGGTAAACAGCGGTAGTGGAGGAGAGAGCCCGGCATGTTAGCGCATTAGCGGGGCCCGTGGGAGCTGTTCTTTGTGGCGTGCTGTTGTTCCTTTGTAGCGAGAGACACACAAAAACAGCCAAAGGAGTGGCGAGAACAGATGCAGGTGATGTTTACACTCTGTTGACTTCATTTTCTGCTAGAGCTACACCATAATGCTAAAGATGCAAAATGAATCTGAGTTTAATTCAGAGAGACGATTTTAATCCTGATGTCAATATGTGAGGAAGTTGGGTTAAATTATTATATTCAAAACAGCTGTAATTTAGCCAAGAATTACTGATTGGCAAAATATCACTGACTGCTTTAAAAACAACGCATAAACTTTAACTTTTATTAGATGAGTCTGATTAGAAGCAGTTGATAAACATGCACTTGTGTCTTCACATGCTCTAAAAATAATTTTGAACAAATTCTTTCAGTCATTTCTCACCCACATCTCATTCCAAACCTGAATGACTTTCTTGCCTCTTTCGTACACTTAAGAAGATGCACCAACCCAGCTAACAAAAATATGTTCTAAATAACTAAATGTGATTTCTGACTAACATTTTCATGTTTAACATCTTGATATATCCAAATTGGTTATGCAAATGTTATGCTGAGTGTCCACCCATGTATTTTAGCCAGCTGAAAATGCCTAGCTATGAGCACTTCTTACAGCGTTTTTTTATTTGTATTTTTCTTTTAGTTGAGTTGTTTTGGTTGATATGAAACTGTTAAATTGTTAATAGTATCTGATTCGGCAGACAGTTTATGTCAAACTATAAAATGGTTGACACTAATGTAAAGTACTTGCTCTGACCCTTGTTTTATATAATTTTGTTTCTTGTTATCTGTTGTACAGCCAGGATGTGGCGATTGGTTTATGTGGTATTTGTCCCACCCTTCTCCACTGTGATTGGACAGCTGAGTAGTAAAAAAAACAAACAAAAAAGCAACAACATGGGCTGCTGTAAATGCGCTGCTGTAAATAAATGCTCAGCGCCTCAGTTTTCAAATATCGTAGCATGTTAAAATTTGTTTGTATTCATAACATGATATTCCTCAAGTAAAACTTGTCTGAGTTTTACTGCCTCTAGTATTTATTTTATTTTTTGTTAGTTTTGCAGAAATGTATTTAGAGGAAAACAATTACAATGAGCCTATGTTGCAAAAATGACAAATTTTTCAGAAAATAAATTTCCACAAACAATTTATAAATATAATTTTGCTAACGTTATTATAGACCTGACAACTTTGAATGAATGTTTTATTGATGTTGTTCATAGCTTTGAGAGAACCTATAAGAAATTCCCTGTTAGCTGGAAATCATACACCACAAACATCTGGTAGGCAGTGTCTTACTTGGTGGAAATATTGTTAATTCAGATTACTATTATCAATGCGTGAAACATTTTTAATGAGCATTAATGTCTTTATAATACCATCATATTTTTAGTAAAAGCAATGAGACACTCTAGGAATTGCAATAATTGTACTAGTTTCCTTCACTTCTCAATGCAATGTGCTAATTATGTTAATATTGCACTGAATCCACCCTTCTTCTTAATGAACCTTTAGGAACCTGTAGCACCGTGGTTAACAGTGAAAAACATTTTCCACTGTTTTCCCAAATTTCTGTCTCTTTATGCGTATAAAAAGATATATAGACAAGCTTCAGCTCATTTTCTTGCCTTATGTCAGACATGTGTATGCGTGCGGCAGCATGCACAGATGTTCTATTAGCTGCACATCAAGGTAGCTAATTGCTGCCACGTGTAAACTAGGCACTGAAGTTTTGATATATCACTGAGTGTTTCTTCATAAATTATGCACCTTTTTTCCCCATCTCTTCATGCAAAATTAGCTCTCGCAAATGTTTTGGTGAAAACTCAAAGTGCCTTCCACTTAGAGGGGCTGTTGTAATTGTTGCAGAGCTTTTGACACCTGAAAGATATCTGTCATCGTGCGCTGCTGAGTGAGAGGAAACCTAAATGGTTAAAGGGAGGGCTTCGTTGCTCATTTTCACCCGTTTGAATTAGCATAAACTATGCCATGAACGTATGAGTGACACAGCCCAAAACAAAATTGATAAATGCTGTGTCGATGATAGAAGTTTGCAATTTGCCTGCAATATGTGGGCGTCTAAGGCAGAGACATAGGATGGAAAGATCATCTTGATGGATGAATAAGAAGTGGGCGCTTTTTCTCATTAGCCAATCTTAGATTACGCCGCATCACAAAGGAGAAGGTAAAAGAGCTATCCAGGTCACTACACACACACGTACGCACAAACACGGGCTCTTTCTAATGCACCCAACCGCAGATATCATTATCTAGAGCAGGAGATGATGGTGTCATCGATTGTGGCCGAGTCGGGAGCATTTCATTTGCTTCAGGCTACGCGTCTGATGAGTCCCTCTCTTTCTCTGCTGATGCCTCATCGTGTTCAGCCACCAGGGAGAATTAACCGCGTGTGTGGGGCAGCAGGAGGGTAGGGCGCTGTAGCGATTTTGAGCAACTCTCACACAAAGAACAGCTGCTCCGGTTTTGGCTGCCTCGGCAGACCATCACGAGTCCGACGGCGGCTCACCCAGAGGTCTCATGATCTCTCGTGCCCCTGACCCTCGAGCGGAGAGGACTCTGTGTCTCGGTGGGGGACTCTGTTGGAAACGAGGCTATGTTTGGAAAGCATTTGGAGGAATTTATGTCTTTTGGATGTTTCGCCTGACCTTAATAAAAGCAGATGAGTCACGGTTATGCTGTTTGGTTAGATCCCAAAGCGCTCGTAGCCGAATAACATTCAGAACGAAACATTATTGCACAATCAGGAGCCGCTAATGTGATGCACGCAGTGAGCAGTCGTTTCAGGCGAATTGTGCTCTATTCTCATGCTGTTTTGCTGTGAGTGAAGAGGCTGCAACCTCTCGTATCTCCCCGACGTCTCAGTGGAATGTCAGGGCAGGTGCCGGGGCCTAAGTGAGACACGTGATGCCTGGCTTGTTTATGCAATTTGTGACTAGGCTACTGCAAGAAAATCAGCCTCACCTGAGATGTTGCATCAGCTAATAAGGAATGAGCTCTTTAAGTTGGGTAGGCACTGCGGAGGGAGATGAGGTGGGCATTGCGCCACCTAGGTTTTCTCAAGTCAAGAGATTATTATTGTACCCTCCCTCACCACAGTTTTAGTCCCGCTGACTTCAAGTCATATGTATGTGAATGCTGCAGACCTGAAACACAAGCTCAAATGAGGCTGTTGAGCTCTGACCAGAGAATTTCTTGGAAATGAAGATGTCTGACCCGTGCTGTGA
The DNA here is from genome assembly GCA_032359235.1 of Enteromius mattozi. Lineage (NCBI taxonomy): Eukaryota > Metazoa > Chordata > Actinopteri > Cypriniformes > Cyprinidae > Enteromius > Enteromius mattozi. The sequence goes on from JAUMHE010000051.1 coordinate 2,598,488, forward strand.
CCTTTTAGCTGGATTAAAAGAACACAAACTTCAAATTTGTAGATTTATTACAAGAAAGTGGTGTAGATTCAGTATTTTTATTTTTTTTATTTATTTATTTTTTATTAGTCTTGTTATCATTGCAATTCTTTTTTTTTTTTGACTCATCAACAGGGCAATACAGAGACATGATGAAATATAAACCTTACTAAGATATTAATAAGAAAACAATTTTATTTTCAACAGTCTACGGCTGTTGCATCAGTTAGCTTATCTTTTTCAACAACAGAGATGTCTCTCAAGAGCATTAATATTCTTTATTATAGAATCATAAAAGATCTTTAAGTAAGCAGCTGAAAAAAAAAAAATATTTATGTAATTTTACCGTTCTGAATTTTTGCAACACTATGCTCAAAGCTGAATAAATTATATGTTTAAAGATGCATTAGCTTAAACTGTAAATATATGACTTTGGACCACCAAACTTGTTTACAGTGCAAAACAGAAATATGTCATTTAATTGTATGGTGCTTCAGGTGTCTCAGATAAAAAGGACTTGGTAGACAGCTGTCAGATAAATAAATTAATGAATAAATAAATGAAATGAATGAATGCCTACTTATTTATTTTTTTGCTACATCTTTGTATGCGAACACATCTAACCCAAATAAGCATTTTTTTTTTAGGTCCAGATCTAGAGAATAGGTTATTTTCGTGAATGAATCGCTATTTTGAATCTATTCTATTCAATGAATTGAAATGAACGGGCCGAATCGGTTCGCGATGAATCAAACAGCTCACTAACTTACGCATTGACTCGTTTGGAGCGATTTTCTCACTCAGTGTAGTAACGGGATAGTTTTTTTTAAAGTAGAATATTTACCTACATTCAGTTGAAACAAAACATTGAAAGGCACGTGAACGTGTTTGTTTACCTCAACTCCTTCACGTGCAGCATTGTGATGCGATTCAGGTAAAGATATTTTCCGACAGATGGTCTATATCAAAACTATATAGCCTACTAAAGTACACTGACATTACATGACATGACATATACTTATTCTTTGAAATGTTAAAGTAAATATCATAGCACATTAGCAGGGTCTTACTATCACATAGAGTCACTTTTTACATATGGATGTGTTTAAATATGGTTTAAATATTTTAATCATCATCGCCATATGACGCCATACTGCTTCACGTCACCTGACAAAACTGGGCTCGTTACATGTGAACATTTTTTACCTCAGAACACTGATTTGAGTTTTGAACTTTTCTGGTGGCTTATGAGCATTAGACGTGCAAGTTGCAGTTATATCCTTTGTTCTGTTTCCCCCTTTTAAGTTTAAGTTTACGAAATGATCATTGTTTGTATAAGTCTTCCTATAGTTTTTTTTTTTACTTGTTTCATTTATTGAGACAAAGAATCAATGGATCATATGAGAGGATTTATTGAATTTGGATTTAGTGAAGCACTGCTTGCTTTGTTTATAAGTGGCAGGTGATATTGCGAGGCATTGATGTTAATATTCCATGAGTGCAAGATTTTCCTAGAAGAGAAATACTACATTTTACATGTGTGTGTGTTGAAAGTTTCTTACTGTATGTAAACTTTTAGGAGTATACTGGTATTTTTTAGAAGAAGTGGGTTTTCTACAGTATGTTATGCAGTAGGAAGAGCATTTCAGTGGTGAAACTCATTAGAAACCAATAACCAATACTCAGATCTGAAGAACATAATGTAATATCAAGATTTTTTTAAGACTACATATACAGTGTTAATGAGTTCTTGATAAAAAAACTGAACTTACGGTGCAAAAAACATTATTTTTAAGAGTGTGTCTGCGTAGGTAGTGTGGAGAAGGATAAAGTACTAGCACATTTTAATTTGTGCTGCATCAGTGTCGTCCCCAGGCTAATGTATTTGACATCGTTCCAGCTTAAGCGAGCGTACTGTAAACCAGATCCCTCTGGAAGCATTTTATCCTACGGAGAGGAACAGCACTCTGACAGCATTCTGAGGAGATATACCAATGATTTTAGATTGGCAGGTGTCAGAGGCAGATATGATTCCAAAGTCTCCCGGCGTTCCAGCACATTCACATTCGCTCTTACACCTCATTTAGCGCCTGTCACTCACTCATCCGAAAAGCACACACACACACAAACACAGTTATGCACAGATGCACACTTGCATGAAGTGCTGCCTTTGAGGAAGACTATTGTTTTTATGACCGATATGTAAGAGATAATGTGCAGTCAGCCGGTCATTATTGCAAAATAAACCCTGACAGGGTAATCTGTGTTTTGTATCCTCCCAAAAAGGGTTTATTTTGCTATAATTATCACCTAACATGAATTACTACACGGCTTCTCATCAAATATAATTTATACTCATTATAGGTTGTAATGTAATCATTTTCGTAAACTAGATACAGCATTTGGCTTCGCTTTATAATCCACCTATAGTTTATCTTGCTGTTCAGAGTTCTGGGAAAGCCACAGCCTTCCTCGCCAGCGTATAATCTGACTCTCTCCTCCGGAAGATGAATTATATCTGTGATTTGTTGTCACTTTTTGAATTATTGGTTGCCCTCTTGCCTCTTGGTGTGTTGTTTGTATGCATCACTATCTGTAGTGGGTTAGACATAATAGGATCTTCTGATTTCTATCTCGATATTTCCCCTCATCTTTCTTTACTGGTCTTTATTGCTACGGACGCAGCAGTAGATGGCACACAGTGTTAGAGGAAATAGAGAGAGAGGCACGGCACTGGAGAAAGGTGTTTACTTGTTAGCAGTTGCCTGCAGCAATTGAAACCCTATACTGCTCTTTTAAAGATTAAAGGGAGCTCACAAGAATGAATAGTGTTGTTTATAGCGCATGATGTCTGAGTTGTTTTGGCATTTGAATTACTGATGGAATTATGCAAATCAGGTAACAGGGCATATATGGCCAAAATTAGCGTCTAAATCTTTCGGGTTTGTTCTGAGTGAGAGATTGTGGAGGATGCAAAGTAGTGCAGTCTGACATGCTTTATCTTATTTTATTTTATTATGATTTTTAAACATCTAAGCCTATTTTGATTTTTAATTCAGTTTTAGATTTAGTTGTTCACAATTTATACAAATTTGTTTGTAAGTTGTTGTTTGCAAGTGCGAAGTTTTTATTTTGTTTGCCTTATTAAAAATAACTAATCATTTTTACTTTTTTGCATCACATTTTATTTTGCATCATTTTCACTGTAGCACAAATTATTTTTCATAATTTTCTCTGTATTTTAATTAAATTTTCCTTTAAATTTGCTTCATTTTACGTTTTGGTTGTGTTTATGCTTGTAAGGTTTGGTTTACTTAAAGGAGCACACCACTTTATTTGAAAATTGGCTCATTTTCCAACTCCAGTAGAGTTAAACTTTTGAGTCCCACCATTTTCAAATACATTCAGCCGTTCTCTGGGTCTGGCAGTAGCACTTTTAGCTGTAGTTTATCATAGATCATTAAATATAATTAGACCATTAGCATCACACTTAAAAATTACCAAAGAGTTTCAATATCGCCAGACCTGGAGATTGCCTAAATGGATTCAAAAACGGTAAAAACGGGAGTTGGAAAATGAGCCTATTTTTGAAAAAAGTGGCATGTTCCTTTAAATTGTTAATGTGGATCTTTTTAATAAGCACGAACGCTGCCATATGAACCTTGGTGTGCATCAAGTCGGGTCTTGGTCTGCTTCCAAATGAACTCTGGTGTCTTTTTAAATAATATATACACAGCACAGACTAGACCCAAAATATCTAGGTGAACCAAATACAGGATCTTATGTCACAATATGTACCCTAAAAATGTCAAAATGCTCAAAATATCCAGTTAAACCCAAAATAGAAGCTTTTGCCCATTCAGTTTAGTAAAGGTGTCATCTCCTTACACCTTTACATCGTAAAAGTTGTCCAGTCATTTGTGACTGTATCCATATGCCATTTGTCTTTAGGTTTGGTGTTAATAATGATAATGTGAACAGTGAGCAAACCGGAACTAAATGTATCCTTTTCTTGGTCTGGACCAAAAGAACCATGAGAACCAAACTACAAGTGTAAACGCATCATTTAGTTTTAGTATTTATTCTCCTGTTTTTATTTTAGTTAAATAAATTGCTGTTTATAGTATATTGTATTAGTGTATGTATTCCACACAGACAAAAATTGCAGCAGTCCACCAGCGCCTAGTCACACTGCTCTTTTGCATGTGGTTGGTGAATAAGGTTTTTGCACTAAAGTGGCCTAGTTTAGTTAATTTGCTCCAAGTGACCTCAGAATATCAGACTGATCTCTCGTTCAGTCTCTTTTCAGTCAAAAAACACATTCACACACTGACCTCGTCAAAGAGAAGTGCTAATAACTGTAAAAGTCATTCATTATAAGCTGCAGTCCATCAAAGGCTGTGAAAAGAATGAAGGCACTGGACTAGAGCCAATTATGATCCACAGAGACAAACACACACTGTGGAGATGAAAACGAGAGCAATATTATTTTCATTGGCGAACAAGAAAATGTTGAAAATATTCAAAGCTTGTGTGTATTTTGACGGCACCGCTTGCGCCATAAAGTCTTGAGCATTAAACACATTTGCACAAAGGCCAATTAGGAAGACAGGATGGGTATTTTTCAGACTCTAAAGATGACAAGCTAAATGGTGTGTCATGATTTAAATGCAGACTCCTGGGGAACAGGGCTTTTAATAATTGCAACGTTCTCGTTTTGCTAAGGAAAGTACAAATTTGCACCAAAAATAATTTTACAAACCTGCGATGCAAATGAAGTTTTGCCAAGCTGCATCTTTGCCTCCATCAGTCAAGTGCAAGATAAATAGTGCTGGGATTATTCAGTAGTTTCCTCTGTTAATGAGGTGAAAAATGGAAGTTATTTTAGAATATTAAACTGAAGTTCGTGTTAATGTTGTCTATGTAAAAATGAGGAATCACATCACTCCGATGTGCAAATTTGACGTCGAGCATTGCTGTCTCTCGCTGAAGCCTATAAATACTGTTTTTATTTGATCACAGATAATTGGTTTCACTGTGAATCTCTTCACTCAAGATCCGTTTTCATTCCTCTGTTGAGCACAAAGAATATCAGTGACAAAATTACAGGAATTGCTTATCAAGTAAGGGCTATATACAGTACAATACAGATTTGTTATGCATCGTCGCCCACTAAAGAAGTCTTTATTTAGGCCTGGAGCATCTTGGGGTTACTTGACTTGCTCAAGGGCAAAACGGCAATACAGTGGATGGGCAGCCATTTCTACAACCTGTGTTTATGGTACATTAAACTGTTAATGACTGACAATAGCATCAAGTATGAGATTGATAGACACTTATTTATCCTGTGCAGTGTCTAGTACATCAGTTTAGTGTCGTTTTGGGAGTTAGTTCACCCTAAAATAAAATGTTATCGCTGTTATTATCGCTTGTCCTCACGTTGTTCCAAATCATGCTACTCACACACACACACACACACGCATGTTAGCTTTCCATATTTTATAGACATAATGGTTTTTATACTGTAAAAGCATTCTGCTTCATTCTGTATGATTTATGAGCTGGTTTCCTCATGGGGACTGAAAAAAAACAAGGCCCACAAGGTCGATATTTACTGGTATTACTATACTTTTGGGGAAATTTGATCTCCATAACTCCAGGTGCACAAACACACACTCACTCAATATATTTAGCAGATGTTATGGCTGTTCTTTTCCATATTATGAAAGTTGCTGATTTGGGGCTAGCTGCTTGCTCCAAAATGGTTATAAAGCTATGAAATTATGAAACTAGTCTTTTGATTATTGCACTTTCCCTCCCAAATTCCTTAATGCTGTTTTGCAGGAACAGTACAAAATTTAAAGGTGGAGTATGACATTTCTGCAATTAAATTGCAGTTTCTTTGAGTGTCTTGACTGGGCCAGACAACACCATTCAACCTTTCATTGCAGCTCGTTGCCTGAAAACACAGGTATGAAGGTGGAGTGTTTATTTATTTATTTATTTTTTTGTAGAAAAGAAATTGCACACAGATGCAAAAAGACACATTTCACCTCATGCCGTTTTCATGAAAAATCTTCTCTCCAATTTCATTCACACTTCTACAGATTCAAACATGACGTGTCGTATTTAGGACAGATACGTGCGAGGACCGGTGTAGTTTGGTATCAAGCGTGGTTTTAGATACCTTGATGTGCCAAGTTTCATTACAATCATACGAGTTCAAAAAGAACTGAGGGCGAGTATAAACCTCACCTAGCCACTTTGACGTCATTTACAATGTTTTGCTTCCAAAAGCGTATTCTTATCTCAAAAACGTTCTGCTTAACCCACAGCTGCAACCGATGTCAGCGAGATCTAGCAACACGTTTGTTGCCAGTTTAGCAGGCGTCTCTCTTTCCTCCTGAGCCAGAAAAGCAAGGCGGCTGCAACAATGGGAGGAGAACGTCGACACTTGCTTAAATTGCCACCTTTGCAGCATTTGACAAAGTGTTCGCTCGCTCGTTTCTCTGAAGAATCATCAAAGTACTCGAGAAAGAAGTGAGCTGTCCCCCAAAGCGTATCTGTCTCTCGTTCTCGGCTCTGTCCTTCATGTGTTTAATGATCACCTCGCCACTGCATGTGTCGGCATGAGCGAAATCCACAGGACGTTAATGCGGCCCACACGTGTCAGCGCTGACAGAAGTGCCGCTCATCCGCTCGACACAGTTTCGTCAAATCAAATCTTCTTCCCCCTCCAGAGTTGCTGAAGTGTGCCACTTGTAAAGTTAATTAATTTGATGGTTAATTATATAACTCATTTATTTAAGTGAGAGCTCGGGCGACATTAGTCTTGTGGAAATATAGAACATGCTGTAATTGTGGAGTGAATTTGCTTTTAAAGAGCTTTTTAATTCGGGCCCCGGGGCCATTGACTGGATGGGGGCCTAGTGTGGCCCTTTCTGCATTCAGATCTGCTGTGTTTTTTTTTTTTTTTCCATCAGATATAGTGAGAGAAATGGTGAAATCACAGAATCAAATGCATGTCCTTATTAAAAGTTCACCGCCTTTTTTTTTGTACCACATATGATTTTATATGATCTTGTGAAGTATGTCATCACTCTCTAAATAGTGAATCACACCACACTGAGGTAATGAGCTACAGTCTCTTTCTATTTTAAGCCTGACACTGATCTCATATCAGGGTGAGAGTGTGAGTGGTAACCAGAGTCTTCACGGGATAGTCCGACCAGAAATTGATTTTGCATTTTACAGCACAAAAAGCCTCTAATATTTACATATAGTGCCACGGTCTTCTCTCACTGTGTATGTCATATTTGCAATATCATAATGAAAGATAGCAAGCTAAATATTTGATTATAGCAAAGTAACACACTTAATTTTGTGGTAATATTTTAGAATTGGGACTTCTGAGGAGATTTCTTTTCAGTAAACTCCTTATTTGCTACTAATTGAGGTTATTTGTTATAGTTGTTGTGTCTAGGTCTGGGGAAGAGTAAAGAGATCTAGAATATGGTCATACATTATATGTACTAATAAACAGCCAAAATGCTAGTAACTTAATCTTATCTCTGGTTTGGATAAAGGTTAACATGAATGACTAACATAGACTAACACATATGCTGGCGACTTCAATACAGTATTTAACTATGGCTGTGAGGTTGGTGCCAGTTGTATGATTACTTATGGCATACATATTTTATAACTGAAATGTTAGATTGAATTTTTAAAGTATGCAATGAATATTATTTTATTGGACTACTGAACATTGTTCATTTTACTAACCTAATGTATGTTAATAAAATAATTGTGTTCATTTCCAATAATTCACATTGAAATGGTGCGATTCTAGACTTTTGCTTCAAACACACTTTCCTAGTGTAAAATAATAGAGGCAAAGGCAAATTAATAACGATATTACTCTTCAGTAATATTAATAATACATATTTAAGCATTGATATCATTACTGTGATGCGTGTTCTTATTTAAGATAAAGTAGGTTTTTGTTGAGTATACAAATGGCTTCAGGCACTCTAACAGTTGTATTTTTTTAATGCCACTGTTGCATTTATGTTTCTTATACCAAAGCATAAATTATCGCCTCCGGTCATTCCTACCCCTCAATTAATCTTCTATCATGATTAATGAGTATAAAATGAAGAACACAAATAATTAGTAGTGTTTGTGAATGCTCGACCGGCGTATTTAAAGTGTGTGACCCTGTTGAACACACTTAACACATGCCCTTGTGTTGGCAGTAACAAACAGAGTTACCTTCAGGTGTATTATTAAACTGGATGTCTTGTTATTCAGCTAACTCAATACAAACATATTGACATTTAACCAAGTAGCCGAGCAAAATTCTGTTAGTAGTTGACCTGGAAGGGAAAACAGACTGGTGAAAGAACACTGTTTAATGGACAGTCTGCTATAGTGTGATTATGCTAAGAACACAATCTATATGCATTGCATTGCGAATTACATTCAAGCACTTTTTGGAATGCAGTGCATGCTTTGTTCTCTGTTTCAGGCCTAATGGTCAGGCAAGATGAAGGTTTCACGCCATTGCGCGTCTGAACCTACCACTCTTGTGTGGTTTAGTGCCTGAAATATGAATGAGGACATATAAGATCGATATAAACATCCACATTCACACAGACTGCTTGTTTCCAACAGTTCAGAACAGAGGTTTGAGCAAAGAAAACGGCGGTTCCTAAAGGTGGTTAAAACCAGAGAGCAGCGGTGATAAGAATGGAAAACCACACGTCTCTCTAGGGATGAAGACAAAGCAAAGATTTTGTGACAGATCCTTTAGAGCAGGGTTTCCAAAGCCAGTTCGCTGAGACTTCCTCACATAATTCCAAACAAGTGGTTTAGAAAACACTCTCCTAAAAACACAGGAGAGAGAGAGAGAGGCAGACAGACAGAGGGAATATAAGGTGGAATTGATTTTATATATTTAGCATCGTATTGTGTGGCATTGCTGTGGAGTCTGTTCATGAACAGAAAGAATAGAGCCAGTCTCCCAACAAATAACTTCAAATAACCTGTTATATTTGTTTAGGTATGCGGCGTATTACTCGTAACCTGTCAGATACGGTAAATAGTGTAATTTCGCACATGACATAAAGATTAGGCTGTATTTGTGTGCAAACAGAACATATTTCTGTTGTATAGCAGAGCGTATTTATCTTTTGTACTACCTTAGACCGTGGTATTTAACTGAATCGAGGACTAAAAAAATATTTCAAGGTCAATTTATCCCAAAATTCAAAAGAAATAAAAATCAGTTAGTAATAATCAAAATAAAAATGTTTGTTTAATGAAAAAGAAGCCTGTTTTTAGACCATTTGTGAAATTGTAGAAATTGTGATGATATATACGTACATACATACATATATATGTACTACAGTATGTATGATTATTTTATTTAGTCAGGATATATTATATTAATGTGTATTATTATTGTTTTTTTTTTGTTATCAAATAATTTTTAAGCTAATTTGTCATAATATTAATGTACTTGATGTACTGTTTCTCTTTTTAACCTAAAATCAAAATTATATTTTGCTTAAGACAAATGAAGCCATGAATCTTTTAACCATTTTTGTGACATTGTTATTGTAATAAAAAAAAAAAAAACATAAAAAAATAAATAAAATCTCAATATTTTTCCTATTA
>JAUMHE010000051.1:2610681-2635286 GCA_032359235.1 Enteromius mattozi
TTATATTTAATGTGATAAATTAAATTTTTTATTATTTAATTTTAATTGTTATTTTGTTGTTAATAAAAATAAGGTTATTTATTATAACATAAACGCAATACAAAACATCTTAATGGAACATATGTTACTATTTCTTTCTTTTGATTTCGAGTAAAATATTCTTTTTCTTGACACTTTTTTTTCACTCAGTGATCACACCGCTTTCTTTCTCCCATCTACTGTCTTTTAAGTAGTCATTAACCAATAGTGCGGTCAGGGGTCCTCTTTAGATCAGTAATGTTCTCTAATGATGAGAACGAGGCCCGCAGTAGAAATCGATAAAGGCTTCGTCTCTTGTGAATGAGCAGCACAACAGCAGACCTCGCTGCCATCCACTAGCCCTCGTCTCGACTGCTTAATTGATTGAGCGTTCCTCTGCTTTGCGCTCAGGTCTTGGATTCCTCAAGGCGAGTATTACGTGACATCTAGCCGAAGGGCCGAGTAGATGGCGGGACGATAGAATGAGATCGATTTGGAATATTCTCTGTCACCAGACGCCATAATAGAAGGGATTCTGTGATCCACGGTCGTCTGGTGTCGCCGGTGTGACCTTTCGTAACCTCAATCACCCCCGCTGAGAGTTACCTTTCTTCCTATTCATGTAAACCAGCTCATAATGAAACAATTTTTTTTTTTTGCTCCCCTTGTCTATCTTGCAATTTGTCCCCTTCTCCCTGGAGTGTAGGCTTTGGTTTTCTATAAGGTGCAAATTAATTATCATTTCAAACAGTCTTCAGAAATATATTTGTGTCGGCGTGGACAGAGAGTTTTGCATGAGAAAGAGTCGTCGCTTTGAATGTGCACTGGATACATATGGTTATTGCAGGGGTTGGTAGTTTGATAGGCTTTTGTTCTTCAAGAACAAAGTGAAAGGCCCCGGCGAAAAGCAATCCTCTTTAGTTCCTGAATGATATTAGAGCGCTGAGGATAATTGGGTGATATTTTTAGTGGTGCCCCCGCCGTTCAAGCTGTTTTTTGCTGTCGTCTTAGTGAGAGGTTTTCCCCGGCCATTGTCAACTTAAATGGAACGTCGATAAGTTGTAGTTTTGAGCCCACCGTGAAAATGGGCTTAGCGGCAGCGCGGTAAACACAAATCTGAAATTTGCTGAAGAGACTGATTGTTGCCAGTGTTCAATCAAATGCTAATGCTCTCTTGTGCTCACTTTCTTCTCTTGCCTCTTCACTACAGAAGAGTGTTTTGAGACTGTCAGCTGCATTTTAAACATGGCGTTAACCCCCTAAACCATTTTTTACAAATATATGGGGAATATAGGACTTGGTTGATTATAGCTATTTGTTGCGCTGTAGCTATAGCTATCCATCTTGGGGCTTTAAACAGAAAACATGGATGGCAGCATTTTAACCCATTTGCAGTTTGCTGTTTGCTGTTTGCTATTTGCTATTTTTCTCTTTTTCTCAAGTCTGCATTTATTAATTGAAAACACAGTAATTTTGTGAAATATTCTTAGAATATAAAATATTTTACAAATATAATACATATGTATATGTATATATATATTGCGTTTTTTTAGTGAATTGTTACTCCAGACTTCAGTGTCACATGATCTTTCAGAAATCATTCTAACATGCTGACACTTTTTTATTATTATTATTATTATTATCAATGCTGCTTACAATTTTTGGTGGAAACCATGATAAACAGAAAGTACAAATTAACAACATATAATCGCATATATTTACAGATATTTTATAAATGTCTTTACTTCAGTTTTTATTCATTTAATGCATCATTATCAAAAATATTTGTTTATTAAAATGTTATAATATTCTAAATAATTTTTTTTATAATATTATTAATTATAATTGTAAAAATAGATTTCCAGTAATAATTTAAGGTAATACAATTTATTTATAAAACGTGTGTAAAGTAAAAACCTTTGTATAGAAATGCTTTTATATGTATAAGAGTACAAAACACTTTTAAATGATTTTTAATAATCAGTTTATATGCAATCATCAACATATAACTAGTTGTTATTATTCAGCCTGATCTCATATTTAAATGTAGGTATTAATACGTTACATTTGCAAGCATAGAACATACATTTTAGTAAATTTTTACTGTTACTTAAACGTACAATTTAGACGTATTTTAACGTTTAAAACGTACAAATGGCTATGTATTTTTTGTTAAAATACGTAAAATAGTTGCGTATATCTTTTATATAATTAAGATATTTGTATCAGTGCATTTTTATTTTTTGTCAATAAGCAATTTAGATTTTTAGAACCCTTAACCTACCCCAAACCTAAATCTACCCATTTTATAGAAAATATGCATTTCTATCATTTTATCAATAAGCGATTGAGATTTTTAGAGATGTTTAACCTACCCCCAAACCTAAACCTACAACTCTTTTTTAGCAATATAAAAGGATATAAATCGCAACTGACCGAAATATGCAGGAAAATAACAATTTTCATCTCTGTAGAGTGTAAGAAAAAAATGACAGATAGATAAATGTATTACAAGAATTTATTTATTGCACAAATGTCAAAAGCAGTACCAAAAGTAACCTAAATGACCTCTCTGGCGGAATACAGTAAGGTCCAAAGCAGAATATATGTTGTTAATCGCTGAAAATATTATGAAGATTATCTTCCAGATCCTCTCTCAGTGAGCTCGTGAAGACACGCGCATCATTCGAATACACTTCACCAGCAACACGGCATGTCACAATCTGTGACGAATGCAAGCGAGAGCCAATGAGCGTTCGATTATCCTGACGTAAAACCTGTCGTTTGAAGCGGCAACATTTGAATTTGTAACGAGCGCACCAGTCTGGCACGGGCTTTGCTGTTTATGGTCACGTCTTCTCTCGCTGCTCCAGATAGGGATGAAGATCGCCGAATAAAGGCTTGGATTTGGGTGTGTTCCTCACATGGATGCGAAAGAATAGGATTACAGTGCACGAATAAAATGGTTTCATTTTGTAGCTTATTGTTGCATTTTTTGTGTATTCACATCATGTCAGAGAAAACCCCTTTTGTGGCACATAGACATTAAATGACAAGTAACTATTGCAGAAATGTTATTTATTTTAAGGGTTTAAAATGAGGTCTTGTTTAACATTATAAAGGCCAATTCTTGGAAATGAGCTGGCAGCAGAAATCACAGAACAGAATGAAACTTTATTATTTCATATGCAGTAACGTTAAACAGTTTTATAATGCAGTTGCAAACAAGGTCATTGGTATGACAACTAAAAAACACAAAAATAATCAAATTAATGCTGTGATTTTAATATTCACCAGGATCCAGTTTTGTGTGTTAAAAAGATGAAAACACGTAAGAATTTGTACGTTTAAATGCTGAAAATACGTCAGTATTGAACGTTTTAGTGCCTGTAAAAACATAAGTAAATGTATGTTTTATAGAATTTGTTTTTACGTAAAATGCATACGAATTGAAAAAAAAACTGTATTAATTTTTTATTTTATTTTATTTTATGTATCACCACAGCTTAATGATCTATTAATATCTAAATCAGAGTCACTGCTTTAACAACTACTCGTCCTCTTTGAGTTTGTCTACACTACTTAATGCAAATGCAGTTTGTTGTAGAACGTAGTTTTCATGCTCACAAATAACCAAACTACATGTGTTCTCAGAAGAGGAGTGTCTAATGTATTTCTCAGCAGTGTGCACATTACCTGTGTCAGTTCACAGCAACAGTGCAGATCTGTACTAGAAAGACTGAAGGAGAGAGATAAATAAAGAGCGACGGAGAAGATGTGCTTCATGGCTTCCTCTCCTCTTTTACGAGCTCATTTGCAGCGCTGGTGCTCCAGTAACTCAACCATAGTAAGGAGACTATAAGGAAAGGGCCGATTATGAATGCGATATATTAAACATGGTGGCAAATATATTAAACATACTGGGCCGATCTCAGGAGGCAGGCTAGATAATGTGCAGATTGATTTTTACTGAGCTGTTAACTATTAATGCAGCTGTAACAGAAGGAGACCTGCGGACATTCATCAGACCCGTAACACGTGCTTCATGCGCCGTGGCTGAAGTTGGCTGTGAACGATCCATTTAGTAATTATCAAACGGCCCCCCGTGACGCATGGTGGCTCTCGGCGGTGATGAGATTTCGCCGAAGGTAAACAGTTGGTGTATGGAGGATGACGATGTGTATTTATTTACGTCGTATCCTCCAGGAGCTCTTTGCCCTCAGCTTCAACCTTAATAAAATGCGTTTAGTTATCTCTTGTTTTTTCTGCAGGCGTCTGCAGTTTCTCTAAGTGACCCGTGGGGGCTCAGTAAGAGGCACATGTTGCCACTGTAACTGGAAATTTGCCTGATTATCATGCGGGGAAACAAACAGAAAAGGCTTATCTGGAGAGAAGTGAAGTGCACTGAAAAGATTAATTAGGCTGAATGCTTTGGACGCGTTAATGAAGAGGCCTTGAGATGAGGCTCCTTCACACAGGTGCACATCTCAGCTGGGTCACGGGAAGCTCTTTCGACTGTGCCGAAGTCACCCACGTATCAACTTTAGTGCCGGGACCACCCCCGGTTTTGTGTCACTTTGTCACAGAGACCGCAGGAACACACAGGCATCACCGCGGAACCAAGATACCTAATTAGGAAGAATCAAAAGAACGTTTATATATAAAAAAAAAAAAAAGGCAAATGATATTTTCTGTTAAAAAGCTGCGGTCAGCCCTTGACATTCTCATTACGAGCTATTATTTTTTGTGAGTACGTTTAGCTTTGAAGAGAAATAGAGTGCACGTTATTTGATGAATGTGTAATGAAATTACAGCCCTCAATTTTAAAACGCAGTTTAAACTGAGGAAAAGATGAGGAGTAGGAAACTGAAGCATGATTTATAAAACGTATGCTTGTATGGATGTATATAGTCTCCGGTGTGACTTTGATTATGAAAGGTTTGAAACATCTGAGCATGAACTTCAGGGTACATATAGTTAGCTAAATTTCACACGCTCTTGCGTTTAGAATATGTCATAGCAAATTTATAATGCTGTGCAAGTAAGTAAGGAACTCTATAGTGTATGTTTAGTTTTGAGGTTTGAAAAAGCAGGTTGCATGGTTCTCAGAGTCACCTGAAATGTGTGGAATTATGATTTTCAGGCTTGGGAAAGCCATGCATTTCTGTATACACTGAAAAATGTATACTTTTTTCTCTATTTATTTGGCTAGAAATATTAGTAGGTGTGGTCTGTGGAAGCTTGTTTCCACCACGGGAAGTTAAAAAAACGAAACAAAACCAAAATAATAATTCAGACTTTTTCCTTAGTTATTCCAAGTTTATATCACACTTCTGAAAAAAGAGAAAATTAAAATAAACCCCCCCCAAAAAACTCTGTCTTTATCTTAATAATCGGTGAATATATGGTTTATTTTGAGTGAAATTAACTGGCTCCTGAAGAGAGATACATCATGAGATCAATAGAAGTGCTGTGGGTGTTATTGTTTGAACAAAAGCTCATGTGATTGACAGAGGGCTGTTGTACAGTCCCACAGCATCCCTTCAGGCACATTATATTTTTAAAAGCCTTTGATTTATGTCATCCGTCTGGTTGTGGTGTCTTTATGGAGCATTTGATGTTTGTACGTATATGTGTATGAGTGTTTGACCTCTTTCCTGTAAACATGGCCCTCTGTATAAAAGCTCTCTAAATAAATGATGATAGATAATCTAGATATACAGAGTAAATGGAAAAGTGCCGCTAGCATCACCTGTCTATCATGCACACACACACCTACACACACACAAACACACACTTATTTACTCTCGAAGAGTGCCAGGCTACTTAATCCAGAGTAATATTTCTCCCCTTAATCACATTCATAAATTGGTAATGATATTCATGCACTTGTGTGATATATGGCAAATTATAATGTCAGCGTGTCTTAGCCGTGCCGCCATCATTTGAATATGGGCTCTATTGCTTTAATAAATCATGGTGGGTGGGATATGGCAGTCATTAGGTTGAATGACACTACAGAGTCGTGTAAAAAGTGCATTCAGCTCTCATATGCATCACGTTGTTAATCATAATACGACTATTGGGGCCATCGTGATTCTCAAGTACGATAGAGGGAAGTGTGTGGAAGAACTAGGCTTTTATTTTGCGGTATTTTAGGTATGATTTTTATTATTATTTTTAAAGAAATTCATATTTTAATTCAGCAAGAATGCATTAAATCAACTAAAAGTTAATTTTATGTAGCAATGTAAAATCTGTAGTATTTCAAAAATAAATAAATAAATACATAAATGCATAAGTAAAATAAGTAATTATAGTAATGAGGAGAAATGTTTCTGAAGCAGCAAATCAGCATATTATAATGATTTCTGAAGGACACTGAAGATAATTCAGGTTTGCATCACAGGAATAAACTACATTGTTTATTGCAATTTATTTTTTATCAATGTTTTTAATTTTTTAATAAATATTTATTACTGTATTTTTCAAATAAAAAGGTGAGCTACAAGAGACTTTGACTTTCAAAATCATTTAAAATGTAAAAATCTTACTAAACCCCACATTTTGAATGGTATGTTTGAATGTATATTTCATCCGATTTAATGAAATTATTTTTTGTGTTCCAGGGTGGAAAAACGATAATTTCCACCAGTGCATTACCTCTGTTTTTTATTCATTTGTAATTAAACAAACTCCCCTTTGTTATTCCAATTCAGATTTCAATGGAGTGTACCCATCACTCAGTTATTAAATTCAGAATTTCCCCCAACCCAAACTAAACACTAAAATGCATGACCCAAATCTGTTACGTGTCAACTATTAGAACCAAAGCAAAAGCGTGACTAGCAGAAACATGGAGCTGAAACCTTCCAGAGTACATTTATTGCACCAAACAGGAAGTACAGAGGCTTTTTTCTACTTTCTTAAAGCTCAGAATATGTTCGGTTCAGCAGAACATGCTTTGTTTGAGGGAATGAAGGACAGATGACAGACAGCTTGTACTTTTACAGAACGGAAGCAGCCTTCCTTCTGGCTTTGATCACACATCTTGCTGTGAGAAAAGCTCTCGAATGCACACAGAAGGCTTGTTCTCACGACTACACACACCAAACACGCTCTGTACGAGCCAGAGTAAGATTACAGTAAAAATTTTAATTAATAATACATTTAAAGAGTACAAACTATACGCCAGCGCTCTAGAATACGCTTTCCTTCATGCTCGCTCACTAATGGATAGAGTAGAGAACTACGCTGGCATTAAACGACTTTGCCGACTGCCAAAGCGTGTTGTCCAGGTCAACGTGACATTAATTAAAACACAGAGAGTGGGCGGCACTGAGCTCCAGACAAATAAGTAAATAGACGTAGTGGTTAAGCAAACAGACTTTTTTGACGCCTTGGCACGGCAAACGTAACTTCAGAATTCACGATGCGAAGCGCGCAGAGATGGAGTAGAGATAAATAACACGTGTAAGAGGCCGAGGGTGCTCTCTCGAAGGCGTTCTGGGGTTAGAGACAGTGATGTATGCCCGGGCCTCTCATCGGCCCTGCCTCATTACTGGGCGGCCATTTTGTAAATCAACAGATAATTACAGTATACATCATACAGTGTTCGCATGGCCGCAATTTACTGGATTTCGTTAGGTCCGTCGCTTAGGGACGGGGCGAGATGGAAAATGAAAAACGGCTTTTTCCGAAGCAAATAAACCATTTCTTTAGTATTCATAGCATCTCCAGAGGGCACTTTTCGCGCTTTTCGCGTGACCTTGAATCTCATGCGATGCTTAGTGTGCATTTCGTCATTTCCCATCTTGCCTTGTTGGACGTGCGTGTTAATATACGAAAGACTCTATCTGTTTCGTTTGTTTGTTTTCTTTCAAGTCAGCATTTAGGTTTTAATTCATGGCTGCATGATGAGCAATATGTTTTAGCTTTTCTCACTTTGTTTGTGAATTTCAATGAGGTCGCCTTGCCTCCGCCAAAGCCTTTTTGATTGCTTTTCCTGCTTGAGTATCACTCTAATATCATTTGAAATGTCACCACTCATATGTGTTTGTTTCATATGCGTCGCTCTTTCAATTGCATGTAAACACACACACACACACACAGAAGAGAAAAGATGGAGCGTGCGTGCAGGAGAAAAGCAGATTACCTAACAAAGGGCAGGCTGATTTGAAAGCAGGATATTTCACTGAGATTCACAGCAGAGGTTTGTCAAACACAAATGCCGTATGCTTATAAAGGCAATTTCATTTTCAAAGGAGATATAATCAGTCTGTATCATTTTGGACACAAAGCGCGAAGAAGAAAACATCTTCAGTTCTGCCTCAGCTTAAAATCGCTGTGTAATTTGTCACCTTTCGAGTTGACTGAGTGTTTGGAAATTGAGAGCCCCCTAATTTTAATGCCCGTGTGTAAAATATTAAGGATGCTGCCGAAGGTCAGAAACTCTCAGAAATCGTGTTTTTCTGTTGAGTTTATGAAAAGTGACAGAATGCCATTCATTCTCCTGGTTTTGTAAGTGTCTTGTTGAGTTCCATTAAAGGCCTTGTGTAATAGGAAGCACGGCATTTGTAAACCTGTTGAAACAGAACATTTGTGTGGCCTGAATTGCAAGATTCAGACTTGAAATAGAAAGCTTTGTGCGCATTCTACAGAAAAATAAAACAAGTTTTGTCTGTCAAACTTGAGGCTGGAAACATGAGACTGGAAAATACAGCTTAAGCGGGTGTACGAAACTGGTCTAAACTGGTCATTTAATGATCCAAGCTGATCTATAATGGGTAACGTGTTAGTTGGTCAACTAGCTACTAATCAGCTTGCACCAACTTATTTATAATCACTCTAGACCAGGCACCTTATTGCAAAAAAACAGTTTTTTGTTTGTATATAAAAGAATAAGGGATATCAAAACTTCAAATTTCAACTAATTTAGGGTAAAAGTAATTCATCTTTTAA
Organism: Enteromius mattozi; assembly: GCA_032359235.1. Classification (NCBI taxonomy): domain Eukaryota; kingdom Metazoa; phylum Chordata; class Actinopteri; order Cypriniformes; family Cyprinidae; genus Enteromius; species Enteromius mattozi. The sequence goes on from JAUMHE010000051.1 coordinate 2,619,661, forward strand.
TGTATAATAAATCGATTTTTGTTGATAATATGCCTGTCAAGATTGTTACACTGAATGACGTGGGAAAATTTAGTAAATCAAGGAAAAATGTGTGATATTTATTTTTGTTTCAGAAAAACAAAAACAAAATTGCAATTAATTTGAACAGAAAACTTTTTAATTTTTCGTGAAAAACAAAAACAATTTAAAGCAGTATTACACTTATTGTTTTTATGAATAGAACCTTTTTTGTCTTTGACCATTGTATGTACAGTAAGAAAAATATGTATTTATACTAAATATATTTATACAATATATAAATAATATGAATACATGAAACACATGTAAATATTTTTAAATTATATACTATAAAATATATAGCTATATAATATACACAGTAAACACATGTAAACAACAGCTTTTATTTTGGTTGTGATTAATCACGATTAATCGTTTGACAGCACAAATTTTAATATGTTCTGTGAATCTATATTCTGTTAGTCTGATTATACAGTATCTATAATTACTGTATAGTCAGTATTATCCTGTTTCTCCCATTTAGTCTTCTGTGAGAAATCCATCTCCATCTACTTTCTCTGGTTCCCATCACTCCCCACACTTCCAGTTATTCCAGCCATATCTTCACTCATTTCACATCTTTAAAACAGTTGCTTACCAATTTACTATGTGGACTTGTAACCCTGCATTTTCTTGACCTTTAAGGGAACGCTTACCCGCGCCCGCACCGAACTGAACCCCGACTATCTGGATCTTCGCTCCCGAGCCGAGCTGAACCCAGAGTACTGGACGCCCTGCACTCCTCTAGTGAGTAACCCTTGTTCAGACTGTTGAGATGGCTGCTGTTGAAACCCCATTAAAGAGCGGCACAGATACACTTTTCACCCGCTTGTTTGTATGTATTCTCTGCTTATTGGTTTCTTTAGTGACCTCTCTAACGATGGTTCCTTCACCGCTACATCATTATAACTGAGCTAATTTTACATAAACACATACCTCCCTCCCATTGCTCTCATTACCTGAATATGTGCAGGGATTTTTGTCTTCTGGGGATCGGGACAGTTTACATGAAGCTTTGCTTGCCACTGGACCTAATGATGCTTGTTTTTTTTGGTTTTCCTTTTTTAGAGCTTTGTGCAAAACAGAAATGCATATACTAGTTTGAAGTCTTAAAATGTTTGTGGTGGCTTTTCAGGAGCTCAAAAACTGCTAATCTTGGCAGCGCTCTTACATTGTCGTTTGCAAGTGTTTATCAGAGCTAATGCTAATTATTATGTGGTTTGATAAAGGTGAATGCCTTGCTCCTTGTGCATGCTTTCCTGACTTCGTTTGGGGACGTTCAGATAATATATGTCCACTCCTCGCTGACTGTTATCCTTTGTCCTGGCCCATTTAATGCTCTCATCAGAAGAGTGTGTTCTCAAATGCAGTGAGTGAAATCAAACACATAAATCATCCACAACACCTTACTTTTCATTCTACAGAGTGATAAAGACTTTTACTTGGTCTCCATATGTGTGTGTGTGTGTGTGTGCATTTGTAGGTGCTTGAATGAGTTCAGACTCTAGGTCTATGTGGGTGTGACGGAGACAGACAGAAAATAAGAGGGTGGTGAATGGAGAAGTAGAATATTTGCAGTGGAGAAGGCAACAAAGGAAATTCAGAAATAAACCATGACTGTAAGACAAAAAATAGGGATTGTTTCTACCACAGGGACCATAAGACTCTTGACATGCCCACTTTATAGTCTTCAACACCCCTTCAGCACCCCTGTACTGCATTCCTGATCAACATTTCACCCTATTTTTGCTCTGCATCTTTCCCTTTTTCCCATGTCACTGCTTCTAACTTCCAGCATGTCTGCAGGGAATATGGATCCACTCTGCCTGCGGTTGAAATATTCTCCTGGGCAGTCAATGAGATGATAGAAATGACCTGTGTGCTTTCAGATGTCACCACGCATAAGAGTAGCTCAGTGTGTAGCCAATTACAGTGGTTTTCCAATGGGACTGGTCCTCATCATTGGAGTGTGAATGGTCACTTTCACATATCATCCTGGGTGAAACTGTCCATTCACACTCATTACTCTCTCCTACAGAAATACACACAGATACTTATCTTGTAACTAAAATGAAAGTTCAACCTTAAAACAGATTGAAATTAAAATATTTTATTTTAAGTAATATTTTATTATAAGTTATTATTACTTTCACGTTTACTTAAATGTTATTGAATGACAGTAGATGCAACATGCTGGAAATCCCCAGTTCTGTTTTTGTGTTTAAAGTACAGTACTGTCTATGTGTCAGAGATGTTATTGATCTGATAATAAGAACCTACTGTTTTAGGAAATGGCTGGTATTGGTAATCAGTGTTTCAAATGAGATGGCTGGAGTGTTAGAGGTCTTTTTTAACGGCTTTCAAGACATCTGTTTGAAGAAACTAAAAGGATAGGCTAGTTCAGATTGTGATTGGTGAAGTGAGGGCAGACTCAATAATTCTAGTGTAGGTCTAGACCACCACACTGGGGCTAGTTTAGCATTTACCTCCCGTTCAAAGCAGTCGTGTAGTTATAAATGGACGGGTTGTTGTGACAACAAGTAAAGCTCCATTTGACCTCTGTTGTGAACTACTGTATTTTGTCCAAGTCGAAGAACTTCATGGAGTCCAGCAGGGACTTGTTTCAAAGTAGGTCAGAACAAGTTGCTCAATTGTCGATAACACCGCCAAATGGTCATGAGTTCGAAGTCATTAGAGTTTCTTACGGCCCCTGGGGACTAAAACAATAGCTGATCTTTTAAAGCGGGTGGAAGCAGCATAGAGGTCCAGCAGGTGGCAAAGAAAGTTAAGAAACCTGTAGTTGGTTAGCATTGTGCTTCAAGGACTGTCGTCATCTTCCCTCGGGAGAATTGGGGTCTGGTGGCCTCTCTTTTGTTCTTGAAGTTCTCTTGGTTATATGCACAGATGCACCCGGACACAGTTTGTTAATTTTCTTCATGCACCAAATGTATTTCATCCTTTACAAGCCGGTTTGATAAATGGCTTTGTAAACCAGCCGGAATAGTATTCTGTTGAATTGCTAATGGGATTAGAGCTGTATTATGGAAAAAGGTTGTTTTTGGAGAACATATTGCTTGTTGTCTGGAGGTCAGAGCGAATGCGCAGTATATCTTGTACCCTCCTCTGTCGTCTCACAAAGGTCAACAGTGTGATTAACCTCAGGTCAATTACACCCAAGATGCTGCACACAATCCGTTAAAACGCATTTGTTTTAGGAAAAGTGTACGAGGAAGCCAGATTTACTGATTGGAGGTTCCCCTTTAGTTCCATCTGCAGCCCTGCTAATATGTTTTGCATCTCGCCAATTGGAGTTATGCTCCCCTGAGCCTTTAGAATAATATGACGACCGATATTAGTTATTGAAATGAGCTGTAATTAACACAAAACCAATTGAGTACATTATGGAGTTCATCCCTTTTTATTGCTCTGCAGTCAGTTGCTGTGTTCTCACCTCAGGACCCTGCGGATGGAAGGAAAGAAGTCAAGCACAGTAAGTCAAAAGTACACTTCATAGGTGTGTCAATAAATGGTCCTTTATGCCTTACACCAGCTTTGAAATAAGCCGGCTTCTTATTACAAAAAAAAAAACACAGCTAGTGCATGTATATCTTTACTAGCGATGGACGGATCGGATAGAGTCATTGCTTTGCTGTTCAATAAGTGGCTGTCGCAGCGCAACACAGAGACTTGTCGTTGCGTACCTGCCCTGACGAGCCCCAGGTGCATGTACTCATGGTTCGCAGGGAGAGACGAATCATGGGATTGATTATGAAGTCATTGCAGGGTTGTGGGACCATCATAGCTGCTGTTTTCCTCCGACATGTCCTGGAATATTCATGAAGCAGAGCTAGGCTATGTCTGAGGAGACCTGTCAGCAAGGAAGAGAAACATTTCTGAGCTTGTAGGGACATGCTTGAGAAGGAAAAATGGCGACTTTGAATTGCTTTTTCGTATATTTGCACGCATTATTGATTTATTGACCTTCTGTCGGGACAAGGTGGTTTGAAGACAGACTAGGGCCAATTTATTTATTCCGTTGAGAGGGAAATGAGCTTAGCTCTGCCGCGCTGACCAAACTGAGCGATGACTGGGTCTACGGTAGGTGCTGATTAGCAAGAGTGAGCGCTCTTGACGCCGTTAGAGTCTCACTCATTAGAGGATATGAGGTGCGTCAACTCTTAAGATCCTGCTAGGTTGTTCAGTAATGAGAAACTTAAAAACCTCAGACGTTACAGAGAGCATTTATTTATTTTGAATCGAACCAGGGCTGAGGGAGCAAACGTAAAGCTTTACGAACTGGACATTGATTAAACTTTCGAAGCCCTCTTCAGTGTTCATAACGGTGATGTTATGGCCCCGCTTCAGATGTTTTCCTCTCTAAAGTGGCTCTTAGAGGCTGGATGTGCTCTGAAGCCTCCTGCCATACTTTGCGTTGAAAGATTGTGTCTAAGCGTTTTAGAAAGTTGGTCAATACTCTCTTCATAGTGAAGGTGTATTTACTGTAAGACCTTTGTAAGGAAAGAGAGACCTCATGAATTATGCATGTGTATAGAGCTCCCATTTCTGTTCTGAGATATGGGATAGGAAATGGATCCCTTTCTTAAGTAAAGAGTAGGGATACTCCTGGGGCGAGGAACTCTACCTTTGCATTAGTGGGGTTGTCTGCATTGACTCAGATTGAGTGCTAGAAGCTCCAGACAAATCCTTATCCATGCTGGGATGTTAAAGAAATAATTCACCCAAAGCTAGCAATTGAGTTATCATTAAAAGATATTCATGGTATTCCAGTGGAACAGAGCAGCGCGATTTTCTTCAGAATTATTTTTTTTTTTGTGAAAAGGCCCATAGATAACAATGCTAGGCTGGTGGTTCAACTTAGCGAACCAGTGCATGAAAATATCTTGTGGCAAAAGCAAGTAAAGTCGAAAATGGGCACAAACAAGAATTGTCTTCCCATTGTATATTCATAGTCCTTTTTTGAAAGGTGAATGCAGACTACTGCCACCTTCTGGTATGGAGAGTTTTGCCTTTTGTTTTCTTTTTGCTTTTGAAGCACAAAGTCTGCTTTCAGTGAAATGGTAAATCACAGAGCATCTTGTTGGAGCTAATACCCTTTTGTGATGTGGTAGAGTCTTGTTTGAAATCAAGTTTTGTCATTATTAAGTTGTAGCAGTTGTTTGTTGTATAGCCTCCAGCCTTGTTTTGGGCCATTTTCTTATTGTCTCCCTCTTTCTCTTACGCTTTCATTGTTTGTTTCTCTCTTACTTTTTCTCCCTCTTTCCATCTCTCTCTCTCTTTGACTTGCTCTCTCTCTCTCTGTATTATTAAGAGCAGAGCTGGTGACTTGAGATAAGTGGTCACTCCTAGAGGCGTCTGCGGGTGAGGGCACTCTTTTATTTGGTCAAGATGGATGGTTTGAAACATTTCCCTGAAAGTAGCAGTCAGCATTGCCACTCTTTAAAATGGTTTTGTCTGATAAGAGCTCCTGCATTAGTGTAGAAGGCAGGGTCCAGTGTTTGTGCCCTTGTAGTGCTTCAAAATGTCTTACTCACTTCATTCATCAGAGTCCTTATAGTTCAGCAGCATAAAAAAACAAACAAACAAATAAAAAAACCATCTGGTCATCCAACTTCTTCCTCCCCAGTTCAGTGGCGACCTATTTTATTTGTGTTTCTTTTTTTATTTTCAGATAATAAAACTTGCATTACAAAAATGTCTGACTGAGGGGGCCACATGCTTTAAGAATCAGTGTCAAGTTGATAAGACATGGTAGAAGGAATGTCAGTTTCTGCCCCAGTTTGGTAGTTGTGAAGGACAAGGTTTGCCATATCTTGACAGCCTCAGGTTGCTTAGTTGTTCCAGCAGCAGATGTTTTTTCTTGTTTTGTACATTCGATTGCCATGTGCCGCGTGTTTCCTGGTCTTTGATGATGTCATAATGCATCGTTTACACAAACCTGTCAGCTCTTCACGTTTCGCGTACCTCAGTCTTTCAGTAGATGTCAGCTAGTAGTAGCTATTTTTACAGGGTTGAGGAGACATATGCGGGTAGAAGGAATTGCACAAACAGCTTGTTGGATGGAGTTTCGCTGAATGGATGTTGGCAGAACCACAAGCGCTACACAGAAGCTAATAAAAGACAGGCTTACCGATAGTTTGACACCATTGAAGTTATTTTGCTGTCACTCCATGCATAGCACTTACATTTCACACTGTCGTTTGCGTGTAAAATTAGCCAGGCTATTGCTTTTTTAGTAGATTTAGCGCTGACTGTCGTGCAGCACAAGCTGATTCGCTTGTGTTGTGTTCAGAAATAGGTGCTTGCGATGTATTAGCCAAGCATTTGTGTGCTTGTGAAAAATGTTTGTAAAGTCGTATCTGAACTATCTGCTACTTTTGCAGTTCGCCCCCTAGTGGCCGTCGGTTTGTCTGCTTATTTACAAAAGTTTACCAAGGATTTAACCCTTTGTGAGTTGTACGGGTGTGTATTCATGTGTGATTTAGATGATTGTTTGTTAAAGGCCTGATGGACCAGCTGTGGCGTGTGGCTGTCAGTTTTATGCAGATGAAGAGTTCAGATAGTAATTATCTAAATAATTAGCCTGTCCCAAAGGAAAGTAAGTTTGTTCTACTTCAGGCAATCCTGTCTCTTTGGTCTCTACCGTCTGCATGGCATCTGTCCTAATGGCACAGTTCCATATATCTAAAAAAAGAGGCGCCATTTGTTATCTGACTTGGTTATTAATCTAATAATTTGACATTAGGCACCTAAACACACATCCTGGAAAAAATCCATCAGATGTGTATTTTTATTTATTTAATTTTTTTTTTAATTTCTAACAAAGTGAAGTTTGTTGTGTGCCCATAGTGGCTACAAAAAGAACTGCAAAAATGTTTTCCAGCATGATTCAACAACACACTGCTAATGTTTTTTTTTCTTACTTGAATTGTAGTTTTTAGTCAAAATATACAAAAATTCTTAAATCAAGAATGATTTTGTAGATAAGTAATGCTATTGTCTTGTTTTCAGTAAAAAAAAAAAAAAAAGTTTTTGCTTGAAACAAACTAAATAATCTGCCAGTTGTAGACCAAAAAAATAAATGTACAGTACATTGAGATTTGATTTTATACATCAGGAATTGACTGAATCAAGTGTTCACTATATGCTAAAAACAATAAAAGTGCATTTTTTGATTATGATGAAATGTGTTTCTCTTTGTAACATGTATTCAGGATATATTTTAAAAGTGGCTGGAATTAGTTCTTTATAGGAGAAATGATGGAAAAAGAAGTAAATAACTGAACAGATACAAAGCACTTATCTCTTCCTATGACTGATGGCTATCTAGCATCAGTCAGTGTTATTGCTTTAACAAATCCAGTCGATCTGAGATGGCTGACTGTGGTGCTGCTCTCGTCGGGGCCCGTATCACCCAGTTGATGCTGACGATCTCTTATCAATGAGAGAGTTAACAGTGACTTATCAGTTTGTGGTTTTCACCAGTATTTTCTGACATATTGCCACTATTTTAAATAAAGAGAACATCTCTGTGGCTCTGATGGAGGATTATAGTGCTTAAAACAGACCACAGACATAAAAAAATAACATTTGGCCTTTATACAAGGCTGGCCTGTCAATACCCCTCAGAGATCTGCTGCTTTCATGCCAGGATGGCCCATATATGAAGTGGTTTAGGCGGATAGTTTTTCAAAATGCCCCATTTTTTTCCCTCTTGCTCTGTCTTTCCATTGCACACATACACAGTTTTGGCCTTTTGAGATTTGGGGCACTGCTTTCCAAATTGACTTTTATCAAACTGTCTCAGGGAAGTAGGCTTTGTGGGTGGGCGGCACTCTATTGTTCTCCTGCATGTAGTAAAGAACGAAAGAAGAGCTGCTCGATATATTTTCTGCTATCGTCAAAAACCCCTGCCAACCTAAGGGCAAGCTTATTTCTTTCACCCCACCGCAATCACATGTACACAAAGAAGTGAACCAAAAGTTAAGCAAAGACAGTTTTTTCAAAAAGAAATGGCAACTGTTTTTAGGACTGATTTTCTTCTTTGTTTGCTTGCTTATTTATTTAGACACAATTCCCACAATAATGTCCAGAATATAAGCTTGATTTAATTAAAAAAACCATAATAAATTAAAATACATACAGTATATATATACACAATAAATGGCTTGGATTTTTATTATTATTCTTGTTTTTTTTTTGTGGTTTTGAGGTTGTGAAGTGGACTCAGTGACACAGAGACACACATACACACAAACACAGACATATGATATTGTTTTAAATCAGATTGTTTTGTGCAGAATTAGATATTGTGGATTAGAGGTCCTGACCCTTTCATTATACTAAGAGGGCCTTAAAATGAGATGGCTGTATGAAAAACATACTGTGCTCCTTTAAACCTCTTCCATATCTGTCTCAGTATTATAAATCCGGAGTGTTTAATCTCTTGTTTCATGTATGAGAAAGCATCCTTGCTAATATCATCATAATCTGTATGGTGACCTAGAAGTAAACAGCCGTTGAGTAGACACGGGCTGAAAGTACGCTGAAACATCCTTAGGCTATATATTGCTGCTTGATGATCTTCTGATGAAGATGATGTAGCTGCATAGCATTTTTCAGTGTATTGGCTTTGGCTCGTAATGCAGTGTTGCCAGATTTTTTTCCAAAACTGCTTATTGCTTGGAACAGCCTTTCTGTCAAGAATGTGCCTAAAAAGTTGCTTAGGTTGGCAACAGAGGCATTGTTGTCTAAAAAATCGAATCTCCTACGAGCTTCTTACGGTTTACTGTAAATGAAATCTCCTGTCATGAGATCAGCCTCGTCTGTCATCCAGAAATGCAGGTAGAGCTTCTGTTCTCTGATGGTTTCATCTTTGCAGGGACAGCGCGAGCGCCCCTCTCTAATATGCGTCCACAGGGATGAAATCTGGACGTTCTAGACTGGACTAATTGGCTTGGAGGCAGATATGCAGGGCAGCGCTGACAGCAGAGGTTTCTCCTGCTTCTTTTATATTGAAGGGACTGAACCCCAGCAGCAGTTCCAGGCCTGCTGTAGGCTATGATCTCAACTCGGCAATTAGACTACGTAGGTTATATATATTCTATAGCTGGATAGCATTGGTGCTGAAAGTCCACTAATGGACTCCCATCTTTAAAACACCTACTTTTTATGATTCAAATCTTCACTGCCGTCCATCTCTCTTTGTCTTCTCTAATGAGTGTTTTCTGTGATAGACTGTGATGGGGTTTAAACTGCTCCTTCAACAAAGTAGTTCCTTACTGTGCAACATGTTAAATAAATACAAAAAGTAGCCGTATTGAAGCTATTTAAGTAAGCATTATCTCTTTAATTATGTAACACATTACTTGTTAATCATTTGTTCATAACAGGTGAACTTAATATTAATGCACTCTCATAAAGAGTGTCTGCTAAATAATGTTAATGTAAATAATTGGATCAAAAACAAAGTAATAACCAGTTATTAGTTTCAACTAAAGTTTTATTTTTAAAGAACATTATAACACAGAGATGCACTGTTATGCAATGACTTTTACTTGAATCTGATTTTGGATTGATTTTCAGAAATGAATTAGTTTTAAAAGAGAGAGCGGTGAGAACATGAGTGAATGGTGCAGATGTACAGTATATAGTTGTTTATATTCAGATGTTTGGGATCAGTACAATTTTTTATTTTTTATGAAAGGTATTAATGTTTTATTAATCAAAGTGCATTATATTCATCAAAAATGACAGTAAAGGCAGACAAAACAAAACAAAAAACAAATATATGGTTTCCACCAAAATATTAAGACACACTATTTCATCATTGATAATAATGTTTCTTGAGCAGCAAATTAGCATATTACACTGAAGAAATTCACTGAAAATTCAAAATTCAGCTTTGCCTTCACAGAAATAAGAGAAATTAAAAACATAAAAACATTTAAAACATCATACCAACACCAAATATTTGTGTAGTTGTGAACGTGTCAGAAATATATATTTAGTAGTTGCATCCCATCTTACTGATTTTCAGCTTCATGTCGTGTTTTTAGGATGTCTGAACAGGATAAAAACATGAAGCATACATCTTGTTCCATCTCATTGAATATTTGTCAAGCTGTTTTTGAACACATCCTGTGTGAACACCCACTAAGCCTGTATGAACAATACATTGGGATGAAAATAAACGCCAGTGTTGTGTTTACTCTTTATTGCTGCTTGTTGGAAAGAAACAAAATAGCTTTGTGGAAAATTGACACTATTTCGGAAACAGCTGTGCTATTAAACAATGTAGTTAGCAACGTCATTACATTTAGTTAGTTACCCGTAAAGAACAGAGGCAGATGAATATGCTCATTTATGAATTTAGATACAGACAATGTTGTAATGGATCTGACACCAAGCGCCATCTCATTGAACCTCATTGTCTCAGCAGGGATCTTAAAGAAAGTCATGGGAGACTTTGGTCTGATTCTGAATTCAGCACAGATGTGTATGCGTTCGCTCTCATTGGTTCGGTCTAACGCTGTTTGTGTTTCTGTCACAACTGTTTCATCTACATGTAACATCAGAAGCCAGTTCACACAAACACTTCCATCTGTGTCAAATTAGCATAGCAAAGCATGACTATACAAAGCTAGCCAAACAGTGTGTGACAGTTCTAAGTATGTGCACACAGCATGGAATCAAGAGGTTACACACTGTCTTTGCTCTCTCTTTCACACACTCACACTCTTTTGCTTTCATTTTCTCAGTCTATAAATTCCACAGCATGCTTGACTACACTTTGCATATGCATATCGTCGCTGGGTCAAGCAGAAGCTTTAATGTAGACATAACGTTAATAGAGGTTTTCAAACTTTTTAATTCCGAGGGCCCCCAAATATGATGACCACCTAAGAAAAATGCATAGCATTATGCAAAACTATGTAACTGGTTTTTATATTATTACTGTACTAAAGCCAAATCAAATTATCCCATGGTTTCCAGAAAATATTGACTTTTGTGTGAACTGCTTTAATGTTTGTGACTGATGTGATGTTTTATATACAAAACCATTTTTCTGTTCAAATGTTTGTGGGCAGTATGGTTTTCATTTTTTTTTTAGTATATTTTTTTTAAGCTAGGATGCAGTAAATTGTCAAAAAGTGGTAGTAAATATATTTATAATATAATAAATATAATAATGTAGTTTCTGTTTCAAGCAAATGCTGTTCTTCAATCTGTTTAACCATTGGAAAACCAGAGCCAATAAATAAATAAATACATTTTATTAAACAAATAAATGTAATTAAATAAATAATTTATTAATGGTTTTCACAATAATATTAATAATGTTTCATATATATATATATATATATATATATATATATATAAGGAATGGTGAAGCAATGCCTGCAGTAAATTTAGCTTTGGCATTACAGGGGAAAGAAAACATTTTACAATATATTTTGAATTAGAATACCGTTATATTAAAATTTAAATTACAGTTTTTGTTTTATATTTTGTCAAATGAGTGCAGTCCTTTGTGGTGAGCATAAAACATTAATAATAATAATAACATAATAATAATAAAAATTCTGACATCAGACTTTTGACCAGTAGTATAAACCTCAATATTCACAATAAATATTAAGCTTTCCAATGTTTTACAAAATATTTTTTTTTAGTTCCCCACCCCTAATTAATAGGAAAAGCATATTCACAACTTTGTTGAATAGACATTTTTGCATCAATTTAGTTTTTCAAGAATTCATTGACCTCTCCCTGACTGTGAGTATTTCCTCAACATTTCAATTAGCTACTTCTTTAATGTATCTTTAAGAGTTTTATGTAAATAACCACACTAACCTCCACGTGTCCACATAGTTTGAACTACCATTCATCCTTTAATATGAAAATGTTAATGAGCTCACAACAGATGATCATGGCCCAGTTTTGCAGCTTCATTTTTTAATAAACACGCAAACCAAGACAGGAGCTTAGCGTTTGGAAAGCTACAGTATGTTTCCATAGCGAGATCAAGGAAAACGTATTTCCAGCGTCATGTCCCCTTTAAGACTCTCGACAGAATGCGCGACTGGGGTCCTCATTAGCAAGTCTAACGAGATCACAACTGGCCCTTTATTTGTTTCTTTTTCTGACATAATCTGCCAGTGTCCAAGTAGAACTGAGAAAATGAGGTGCTGTTTACAATCTGCGGCATCATGGGATCTGTTCGTATCTAATAAGTGAGTGAAAAAAGAATAATTGCTAGCCGGCCAGCTGCCATTATTGTCCATTAAGTGTATTGTGGTCAGCGGTATGGAGCGTCTGAATGCTCCGCCGTATGTAATGAGCTATAATCCTGCCTGGCGTGAATAAAAACGTCCACAGCAGGGCCTGCTCTCTTGCAGAAGTTCTCGCTCTAATCAGAGCCTGATATTAAGGGCGAGGAGATTAGTCAAGGTGCAGGGTGTTCTTTAAATAAATAAATAGTGGCAAGAGAACAGAAGAAGCAGAATATATGCACTTGACGGCAAGAAACAGTACGAGAGAGAGGGTCTCGGGTGGTCAACCTCTGAAGACCCTGCACTCTTTGAAGGCCTCATTAGCCGGTGTTATCTGTGTATTGACACTACCCCGGGTACCTGAGGGGTTACTGTGTGCGGCTTGCGTCTTGGCCCAGGCATACAAGGCTGTTCCGATGAAATAAGACTTTGAAGTTGATTTTCCATTTGAAGAACTATCCATCTGGGATTTTATTTATTTCCAATTTCTCTATTTCCCCCCCCCCACCCCCCGCGCTCTTTCTTTTCTCGCTGCTCAAGGCTAGGGGCTTCTGTGTAGGTGGTGAAGAAGATCACTCTTTGTTTTCTATTTATTTTGTTATGATCTCCAGCTGAAACAATCAGAACCGCTGTGTGTTTTGTTAATAATTAAAGCGGTCAAATCAATGTCGGAGACCCCGAGCTAGACGTCGCTCTCGGAGAGAAGGAGATGAGAAAAGATGGAGACGGCCTGCACTGCTCTGACGCAGTATGGCATGCCGGACGTCGCTTGCAGCAAACACCATTGATCCGAAATACAGCTTGGATTTGGTTGTGTACATTTCAGGACATTTTGGAACTCTTTTAGTGGCATGAATGAATCAGAAAGCTCATTTATATGTAAAATCAGCGACGGAAGCACGTTTTATTAGTTCTCGGAAAACTTCTAGCTCGATAAACACCCACTTACATGTTTTTTTTACTTTTTTTTTTATTCCTTCAAGCTTTTATGCTGCTGTCTTTTTTCAATTATAGCATTTCTCGCAACATCTGACTCTACATGAGGCGGAATTAACGAGAAGCGTATAAGTGTGTGTGCAAGAAGAACAAACTAACACGAGAGCGGAGAAGATGCAATCACATCATCGTGTCTCTATAATCTCCAAACAGTAGGATTGGAATTTATACCTTTATTTTCTTCCCCGCTTCCTCCTTTCTTTTATGTTTTCAGACAAACTGTTGACATAAATGAAAGTTGAGTATTTTAAAATTGAGTTTTATCAGCGTATGCATTCACTGGTATTCCTAGCACCATGCTATAGCGCTAATTTGTTTGAATGTACAGAACTTAGATGTAATATTAGATTATGCTTAACTTAAACATCCAGTGAGATGTTTTGACACGCACAGTTTTCTTTCATGCTGGTGTATTTCCTCTTAAAAACAGAACGAGCTTGAATTTATTTTACATTATAGCCTTTCTGTAGCCAACTTGCCATACATGAATACTAGAAATACGTAAGTAAATAAGTAAATGTTAGCACAGCTAAGTGCACTCAGATGAAACATTGATTTTTTTAGAATCATTTATGTACGGTTCTAGTGATTTCTAGTGATTTATTTCCTGTTTCATTTGGAAATGGAATTAATGCCCCCTTAAAAACTTTTTTAAGGGTTACAGTAATAATAGTGATTGCTAATGCTGGAGGTGGGTGGTACAGTATGTTGGACCAAAAAAAAACAAAAACATAACAATTCTATATAAATAAATAAATTAATTACTTATATATATATATATATATATATATATATATACACACACACACGTGTATATACTTATTTATGTATATACCTAAATAAGGTATAATATTATTATAATATTATTATTATTATTATTTTATTTTTTGGTCTGTTTTGGCTGATAAGTGTTTCTGAATTTATTTTTGTTATTCACAGACAAATCCTTAAGAACATCTCATAAGATCATTTGCTATGCTTTTTAGAGCCGCACTAGCATACAGACAGCCATGGATTAAAAGCCATAAAACTATAAGTTTAATTTCATAGTATTTGGCTGGTTATGCTATCCTCCTCAAGCTTTTATTGTTAAATGGCCCTGCAGAAGTGAATATGGATTCTAATTTAAGACTGAAAACAATCTTTCAGTTGAGCTCTAAAAGAAAATGAGCATTGAGATTTTGTGCACGAGTCTTCTTACTGTAGCCAATTTCCATGACAATGTGACTGCCATACAAAAAGCTACATTGTTTTGGTTTACTCAAAACAATGACAGCAGGTTATTGTTGAGATATGCAAATTTGGTTTTCCTTTGCTCCATTTGGGAATGCCCTCTTTGAAGTCCTGGCAGCTGTGTGAAGTATGAGGAAACTGAGCCTTAATGGAATCCCCTCCTCTGAGTGTAGAGCGATGCCCGTCTAACCTTGAACTTCCTGTGATGATCCGTCTGACCTGATTGTATCGTGATTAGATAAGGATTTAATCTGCCACACATTTGCATGTGCTGTCAAACATTTAAGAGTCTTGCTCTCTTACAAATGCACATATCCGTCCTGCTTTCATCTGTCTCTCTGGCCCTCCATAACACCAGGCTTTCTCTCGGGTCTCCTCTCCCCTCCTTCCTCTTTTCGCTCTCCCTCGGTTTTCCTCCAGACACGCTGGAAATACAATAACAACCCTGAGAGAGGCAGGAAGTAGTAGAGCCAGCAGGAGAGGAAATGGATGATAGAAGAATATAATCCATCTAGTGCACTTAAACTTCAAACACACACGCACTCACTTGGATACACAAATACACAAAGCCATATACACAAAGCAATATCTCAAAAACATGACTATAGATCATATTTCACCCCAAAATACAGTCAAACTAAAGAAATAAAAATAAAAATATGGTCAAATTAATAAAGTATCGTTATTTGTATTTTTTAGACAGTATTTTTAAAATGTTTCAAACAACAACAACAAACAAACAAAAAACAAATAATCAAAGGAATAAATTTATAATTTTTATTGTCTATAAAATAAAAAAAAATATATATATATGTATAATTCATACATTCTTATATTTAAATTCTAAATATATTTAATATAGAAACACAACATTCTTAAATATGTGCATGCATGTGTTTGTATTTATATATGTAATCTATATATATATATATATATATACAGTGAGGTCAATAAGTTTTTGATCACCCTATGATTTTGCAAGTTCTCTTACTTAGAAATCATGGAGGGGTCTACAATTTTCAGCATAGGTGCATTTCCACTGTGAGA
>JAUMHE010000051.1:2641494-2653045 GCA_032359235.1 Enteromius mattozi
GGTAGTGTGTGTGTATATATATATGTGTGTGTGTACTGTAAAAAAAAATCTGTACAATTTATGGTAAAAAACTGGCAGCTCTGGTTGCCGAAATTTGACCGTACAAAATATGTTAATTATATTTTAGGTTTTACAGTTTTAAGTTAAGTTTACAGTTAAATACCGCAATTTTATTAATTAATATAATGTTAATATACCAACCTATTAAAGTGCTGAAATCTATTTTGTACCTTTGAAATATACTGATCAGCACCAAATGCAGGTTGTGATGAGAAAGTCACATGATGAACCAAAGCCCATCGCAAGCAACTTTTAAATGATAACATATACAGAAGGAGCTCAGTGTCACACAAACACTAAACACCATCATGGTGAGACTCACTAAACTGAAATATGCAATGAACATTAATTTAACAACATTATATAAAGCATACAACCCTAATAAACATAACTGCTAAGAAAACCATAGATGTTTCAAAGAAAAAAAACATCAAATTAAAAACAAAATAAATGCAATGCAGGGAATTCTGGGAATGTCAGTTTACGGTTTTTCCCTGTAAATTTTACAGGATTTTACCATTAACCATTTAACAGGTTTTTTTTTACCGTTAAAATCAGTAATTTTTTACTCTGTGTGTGTATATATATATATATATATATATATATACACATACACTGCTCAAAAAAGTAAAGGGAACACTAAAATAACACATCCTATAACTAGTAATATATGACTAGTTATAATCCAGAAATACAGTTTGAAAGTTGGTT
This sequence comes from Enteromius mattozi, assembly GCA_032359235.1. NCBI lineage: Eukaryota > Metazoa > Chordata > Actinopteri > Cypriniformes > Cyprinidae > Enteromius > Enteromius mattozi. Next base: position 2,642,266 of record JAUMHE010000051.1, read on the forward strand.
CAGCAAAACTTTAAGTGAGCTGGCTTATTGTTGTTTCGCCGGCCTGGAAACCAGTCCATCGGTTAAAGGCTTGACATCTCACTAGGTTTTAGAGCAGCTAATGTAGAACTGTTTTGTAAATGCGTTCTAGTCATTGTCATTCCGGGTCGTGAAACACACACAGGTAACACCTTCAGAGAAATGTCTTGGCAGGTTTTCAGAAAACACAACACCTTCCTCCTGTAGCTGTAGTTCACAGAAATAGCATCTCTCCGGCTCTGCTTTATTTCTCCTACACGTGTCCTCTGAATGCATTGGCACTTCATTTGTATTCCACGCCGGTGCCTTCGTGTGGATTGTAACCACCTCTAAGACAATTAATTGGACAATAAATGGCTTTTGTCGATGATTACTTACCGTATTATTCATTCATTTCAGTTCAGATCAAGCATGTAATAGTCCGAATACTTTCATCCACAAACACGATTGTTGCAGATAATGTTGCTTTGTCCCCCAACACGTATCGAGCCAAAGCATGGCTTTTGTCTCGCACGCTGACCGCGTGTAAATACATCCCATTAACTCGCGACCGACGGCTTTTCTTTGAGCTCGCAATTTCATGCTTGCAGTGCTTTTGTACGCTTTAAAGATTTTCACAGGTAGTTATACAGCTTGTGCGTTTGGCTGAAGTCAAGGTGAAAGAGGGGCAAGGTGGGCTCTTTGAGACTGTTGTCCCACGATACTAGCTCGCCCAGAGCTGCGAGACACGCAGACCAAGAAAAATGAAGCCTCTGTGCATAATGACTCAAAGATTGGCTAAGCAACATGGTGACGTGTCACGGGAAAGATATAAATGGTTGCTCTGAGTACACACCCAATTTTGTAGGAAACGCAGCTGCTCGTTTGTCTTGCGGTAGGAGCTCTATCTTGTCTGAGACATAACGGTTAACTCACATGACTCTTTGTGGTGAATCGTTTTGAATGATTTTATTGTGCTGTTTGCTCGCCCTGAATAAAAGCTGTTTTCTGTAGTCAGCTGCTTCTGTCCCTTTTAAAACAGCTTGAATTCCAGCACTGCAAATGTCTTAAATTCCTCGTCTAACTAACGACATGCCGCTTTCAATCGCAGTGTCACATTGCTTCAATGTGTTACGTACTCTTTGAATATTAAGTTAGTTAAATAAAGTATGTAAAATGTAAAATTTCAGTTGACGTGCAGTCAAAATTATGAATGCATTCTTATGAACTCTGGGAAATTTAATCAGAGACATTACAAAGAGGATTGAATAAAGTTCTAAATAATTAAATTGTGCATTTTACCAAAGCCAAACCAATAAATAATGTTAACAAACTATAGTAAATTTAACGATATATTTTACCATTGGTAAGTTAACTAAAAAGAAGTTATTTTATTAAAAAAAATACTGAAATGATAAAAAAAAACTTCAATATATAAATACAGACATCGCAACTGTATAATGTACTGACTGTGTTATTGAATTATGTGTTTAAGCCTTATAAAAATACAAATAATCAACACAAAATCAACCCCATTTACTTTGGTCTTATTGTGCACAATTTAATAGTGCATGTTTTCAAAGTTTCTCTTTTTGTGTCACTTATTTGTAATCTGTTGAACTAGTAATGTTATTAAGCTGCATTCAGTGTGAGGGTCAATAACTTTTTTTCTTAGTTAGCTGAAGTTTGGTGATATCGTTTGAAGTGGGTACTCAAACTATGCTTTTAAGCACATGATATCATTTATTTATACGTGTCACTTGCCCAGTCGATTATGCATTCTTCCAAATTTTTTTTGCCTTGTTCAAGTTGCTGTGAAGAGCTTCTTGCCTGGTGATGTTTCAGAAGGAGCATATATGCTTTATAAGATAACACTTCAAATATTTTGTTTCTGTGGGAATTAAGCCTCAATCTAGATGTAAAAATGAGTTGTGAATGCCATTTCATTTTAAACGTTAATAGATGACACCGCTTCTTGAAGGAATCGGCACTCTTGAAAGTATTGACAGTCCCTCGAACCTTAAAGCTGATTTAGTAAAAGTGCAAAAATAAATAAATAAATAAATAAATGAAGTGGATTCTTCAGCTGTGTTTTTTTTCTCTTAAAAGCTGAAAGATTTTCTCTTTCATGTCTTATTACAAGCTACCCAGCGGGTGAAAAATCAATCGCTGAAGCTTAAACAGAAATGCCAATTTCATTTTCTACTAGTGGAGAAATATGTTGTAGTCCAAAAAGACAGAAAGAAATCAATCTGTTTTTCAGTTCTTCTGAGATGTTCTATCATATCTCACTGCAAACACAATCCAATGCCTGAATATATGAAGAATCCATAGTGTTGTCATCTTGGAGCAGTAGTGCTGTAGTATTGAGCGCTGCCGTAATTCAGTTAACGGTTTTATCTCATTAAGAAGCCATAGAGACTGTGGAGTTCTAGTTTAGAAATCTCTGCTTTGGCCTTGCATTTCTTTTTCTTTCCTTCTTTCTTTCTTCGCTCTCATGTTGTTTCAAATCTGCAGAACTTTCTTTCTTCTGTGAGATGCGAGAGAGTTTGAAAAATGGTTGGCAACCAAACAGTTTTGACATCCATTGTATGGACAAAATGCACTTGACACATTTTTGGGTGATCTATCCTTTTGAAACTGTTTCACTAAATGAACCTGTGGCTTTTTTTAGGCTGAGCTTGGACTTGTGTTATTTTTCTTCTTGAAAGCTTAGTTGTTTTCTAACTTTTTAAAGTTGTTGTAGTGGTGGAAAGTGCGAGACACAATGTGTCAGAGTTTGCCTTCCAGTCAAAAGCCACTGCGGTGTGTGTGTGTGTGTTTTGTTGTCACCTCACTCTGTGAACTCCAGGGTGCCATCTTGAGAAACGTAACTTGCAACATCAGGTTTCTAAGCATTCCAGTTTGCTTTATGCAGGTGTGCTTATCTCCATCTGCTCACACAGGTGTCAAAAATGCATGACACATATGTTTCACTGACACGTATCATTTTCTATAATGAAAACAACAACAACAACATTGTCATCTGCTAATCTACAGTAAATCAATGATACACTTTTGAAATAAATCAGTCTTTGTGGCCGGTCTCAAAGTCCTGCTGAAATATTTTATTCCTTGTTGAAATGCAGCCAAAATGCAGCTGATATATCATACTGCTCACACCGCATCAAATAAGAGCAGAATTTATCAACAGACATCATCGGTCCTGAATGGATGATCTATTCTCAGACCAAAGAACTGAAGCAGAATCCTGTTCAGAAATATGCTATGGCTATATGCTATTGTGAGATAGTGTTGATTAAAGCAAAATTCAGTTTCAGTTTATACCTTATGTAATTACAATAAGCAAACATTGTGGTCACACTTAAATTGGAAGCATAATTTAATTTAATTTTTAATTTAATTTAACTACTTTTTTGATTTTTTTTTAGTTTAAAATTATTATTTAAAAAGAAAAAAGCAAACAAACAAACAAACAAAAAAAACCCCACTGTGATAGTCAGGGCTTTGCCAGAAATGTTATCAGTAGAAAATAAATAAAAAAATTAGCTTGGTCACTCCTCTTATCTGATGTCTGGAGAACACACTGCATCACAACTCTGACCTTTTGTAATATTTCATGGTGCAAATGCATCTTTTATGCGAGTATCTTCATTTTTCTCCCACTGCCTTCCTTTGCATTCACTTTAGAAAATTTGTCAGGGGTTTGAATTGCGATGCTGTTTTTTTTTTTTGTTTTTTTATCAGTCTATCCATAACAGGATTTCTTGTGTTTCATCGCTCTGCCAGTGTTTCTTTCCTTGTCATTCTGCCGTTCATTCATTTGTATGTGAGTCAATTCATCTCTCTGTCTGTCTAATCCTCACAGTTTCTCTAATCTCTCTTTCTCATGGTTTCTGCTCCTCTGGCAGCTTCATGTAGGAAGGAAAAATCATAAATGAGACCTCTTTAATATTTCAGATGGCAGTGAGTTGAAGTGGAGACTTGAGCTCACATCTCCGCCCTCAGAAAAGACCCCAGTGATCTCACATGTGTCTCTTCTGGAGAGTCAGAAGAGTCGCAAACTGTGCACTAAAATATACAATCAAGTCATTGATCTTAATTTGATTCCAAACATTTCTCATTAATTCTTCACAAGACTAAATGTTCTGAAGTGCTACCAATGTTAATGTTACAACTGTCTGTTTTGTTCAGAATGTTGATTCATAACATTTTCATTTGGACCTAAACTGAGCTCTTTTTTTTTTTTGTATCAAAGGTTGCTCTTTTTTAGGGCCTCGGGAAGGTTTTCAGTTTTGTTTGACTATCAACCTTCTCAGATGTTTCTCCAAAGGTTTATAAGCACAGAAGTACTTCAGTAAGGAATGTTGGAGATCTTATTGAGGTCTTTGAACACCTGATGGCAAGATGTTTGGAAACTATGAGGAATAACTCAGGAAGAGTCTCCAGTTACTGTCCTTGTTGCTAAAGAGAAAAGTTGTGGATAAAGTTAAATAAAGAGTTCATTCCACTTGGTTTGCTTTAGTATTCTTGGAGGTGGGTGGAGGAGTGGGTCAGGCATGCGGAAAACCGCTGTCACTCAGCATCTCTGCTCCGCACATCCAGCTGTCAGGCTACTTACGGCCTTCTCAAAGTTTACACTGTCCTCCTCAGCATGTTCTTAAACACTTCGTCAATTTTACGTCTTCACACGTCAAGAAATATGAAAGAAGAGAGACAGAGAGCGTAAGAGGTAGCTGCACATCAGAGCCACTGAGGAGATTTGGCATGGACAGTGTTTGGGTGCGAGTGCAGGCCAGCCCATGATGCCTCAGGAGATGGACAGATGGATGCTCTATGCCTGCAAATAAAACATCTGAAGAGTAAACGCTTGCGCTTTCAGTTTAACACATTAGTTTAGTGCAATTTAATCATTTACAAAAAGACAATGTGATTAAAAACTCAGGTTCCAATTTATATTAAGAGGCCCTAATACCTGTGTTCTTACATAGTAACTAGATGTGTGCATAGTATGTAAGAACAGTGTAAGTACACATATCTACAGCTGTAATAACTACACACGTAGCAACCCTCAGAATAGTATGTGTAAGTACACATGTGTAACAGGACATTAGTAACAACTTTCTGGATACCAACCACAATTTATATGTAAAGCCTAATTTACTGGCTGCTGCTGTGTAACATCAGAGTAATTACATGCTAAATCCATAGGAATAGTTTACTTAATATAAAGTGTAACACTTTCTCTTAGACATTTGTACTCTCATTAGCAAAAAGCGTTACTAATGTCCTGTTACACATTTGCACTTATGTTGTTACGTATGTGTAGCTACAGACATATTACAGCTTAGTACTACAGATCAATTACTATGTAAGTACACAGATATTAGGGACACAATATGAATTGAAACCAAATGTTTTATATATTTATTTATTTATTTCTTATCTTAATTTTTTGAAAAGGCCACAAACTTATATTGGTCAAAGCATCCCATGTTGGCATCAAATGAAATTTGAAAATGTGATTTTATATGCAAAAAAAGCATAGAAAATACAAGTAAAATGTTTATTTTAATGTATAAAATAACTTTTGTGAAAATAGATAAAATGTCCAAATATGGGTTAAAGTATGTTCCATCTTCAATTAAGCGTAAAATATATATTTATGTGAAAATTGTATTTACAATATATAACAGAATAAGTTCGTAGTAATCATAATAAATGTTATTATAGTTTAAACTTCTTGCTGACAAATATGTAAAACCTAGTGGTTTCAATGATAATTGCAGAGATGTAAAATTACACCAAACTATTTTTATGAGGCTGCACTATAATCATTAAATATAGTCTTTTAATATCATCTAATGCATCTAGTTATAAACATATCTTACTGATTTATTGGTATGTATACTATTGTTAGAATGTATAGATTTTAGTAGGCGTCTTCTGTAAAATATGGCAAAAATGTAAGATGAAATAAAATTACAAAATAAACAGAACACAATCTAATGCATGGAAATTAATGAAAACATACATATATATACACACACACACACACACACACACATAAATAAGGCAATAGACATGTATTGGTTTGACCCCATTTTATCTTTGACCCATATGCAATTCATCTGTTCATGTAGTAAATCTGAAATTAAAATTAGTTATTGATTCACATGCCTGGTAAATATGTTAAAGAAAATAAATTGTTAAGAACTGATGGAGAAACCAGGAAGGCTGCCAGTTAGACAGCTGTGCTCCAAGTATGTATGTCAGATTGGGTAAATTCACTTGGAGAAGTATTTATATCCACCCTTAAGTGACTTTACAAACGCCTCGGTCATTTTCTTTGATCTAAATGTTCTCTGACTTGAGAATCTCCCTTAAATGACATTGCAACCCCCGACGTGTAGATGATACTGATGGAGGTTTTCTTTCCAGGTACGGTCTACCTCCAGCGGAGTGAGGAACCTAATAAAAGTCTCGAACTTCTATATTTATACATTTATTTACTGGGTGGCAGCACTGGAGCGTTGCATCATGGGCGTGGAGATCCATTAGAAGTGTTGGCGTGGGTGTGGAGTGCCGAGGTTCAGACTGGAGTGAGACTGATTAGCAACGCCTCTGAACAGTACTTCACTGTACTCAGCAGGGGCTCGTTTCGCTTTCGACCGACACATCTATAACTTTGATGTAAACAGGAAGTCCTTTATTGTGTCTGAGTGGGTGGGTCGTGAAGTCAGAACACAGGGAGAGCTGTCAGGTCAGATGAGCCACTTATTCAAACCTGTAATCCTTTACAGAAACTTATCAGAAGAGGGAATCCACTCATTTGCAAAACATGAATATGTAATGATATTGGGAAATCCATGAAACATGAATCCATGAACATGCCATGTCATATTTCATCATATTTCTTTCATCATCTAATCATATTTCAAGAAGTGAGTAATGAATAAGAAATATTTATTTATTTTCTACCATTGTGACTTTTTGATGATAGTTAAGAATAGTTTAGTTGCATATTAATTTACCATTTACAGTTAAACAAATTGTATAAATTATTAATGGTAGATAATGATAACCTTTATTTTGCCTATTAATATGTAATATAATATAATATAATAATAGCGTAAATAACAAATGGAATATTGTAATCAAATAAATCACTATTGGAATAACAAATCATATTTTGCTTTATTCATTTATTTATTTGCACGATAATTTGCCATTTACATTTAAAACATTTTAGAAATTGTTAATGATAAACAATGAGAATTTTTGATTTGCCCATTATTGTATAATATAATATAATATAATATAACATTTTTTTGTAAGTAAATGGAGTATTGTAATCAAATAAATTACTATTGGGAAAAACAGAAATTATGTTTTACTTTTATTTATTTATTTATTTATTTATAACAATTAGGCTTGTTTTCGGTACTGCAATGTCACTTATAACTGTTTTGTTTGAATTATTATTACGATTATTTATTTTTTTCTTAATGCACAATGTAATTGCTTATTTACTTTGTTAATTTTTGGACAGAAATGTAACCCGGACATATCTTCATGAGTTTGACGCATTCAGATCTTTCTGCTGTTGTCCAGCATCTGAGGGGTTAACCTGGAGGTGTTGCCAGATCCCTGTGTAAGCCGTAGTTCCGTCATGAATAATAAAGAATGCTTTTAGAAGCATTCGTAGGTGCATATTGCTGTGTTCAAACTCAGACTCTCCTAATTAGAAGCATGAATGGGTGCCAGAGAACATGTTTATGTGCTGCGTGTGTTGGCACTTTCAAGATGCGGCCTCTTAAAGTATTTATGAAACAAACCCAACAAACAAAGTGGCGCTTGCGATGCTCTTGGCTTTCACACCGAGGTCTTCTCTGGCATCGAGCTGCCACTATATTGCCTTGGTGACCAGATTGTGACGCAGTCCGTCCTCCGTGTCTTAAAAAGGCGGCCGAGGGGAGGTCCGATGAATTCCGTTTGAAGACGGTTTGATATTTTGAGATACTTTGAGTGGATTAAACTGAAAATGTCAAGCCGGTGAGGTGGTACTGGGCGGGACTGCTTTCAAGCTCTAGCTATTGGCATCCAGAGGTCAAAGGTCATGGCGTATCTAGAAAACACACCGCGGGGGCTGATGCGAGAAAGCGCACACACATCGAGTGGAGAAGTCACTGGGGGTTTCTGTCGGAGAGCATTTCAGCTCTATGTGCTGGTGTATAAATTGTATGTTGCTGCATTAGCTTTCAGTGGAGTTGACATAAGAGTTATTTGAGATATAGCAACTTGTTACACTTTGTGAAACTTTAAAACTCTAAAAATGGCTTCAGTGCGCACTTTTAAGACGACATTATAATTAAAAATATTTTTTCTTTATTCCAGAAAACCAACCATTTGCTATGCACCGGATAACCAATACACTGAAAGAAACAAAACAAAACAAACTGTATAAAATGGTATAATATAATATAAAAACCTACAGGTAACAAGGTAAACAAGGTAATCTTTTAATGACTACTTTCTCTCTCTCTGTTTGTGTGTGTTTGTCTGTGTCAGTCAGAAGTTTCCAGAAACACAGATCCGAATGGTGGCTACTAGAGCGTGCTAAATGGGACCATTATGGTGCGCTATTGTTCTGGACCTGATGCTGCTTCCTCTTATTCATATTTAATTTCCTGTATTATAGACGCCATGACTATTATGATACTTTTACCTAAATCTATTGTTTATCTCCTCCCTCACTCAGAGGGACTGAAGTTTTCTAAAAGCTTTTGTGTGTTTGTAAGCAGAGGGACAGTAAATTATTCATATGTTTGACATGACATCTGTCAGAGAGAAAAGAAGCACAATCTTGTCTGCAACGATTCTTTCTCTTGTTCTCTTTTGACTGAGGGCTCTTTTGAAAGTACACACAGGCACTCATGCTAACATGCTAGAATGCTAACAGTACCTAGTGCTGCAGGTTCATAATGCTGAACGGTGCTTCGATGCTATGATAAATTGAAGATCTTAGGGCTTATTGAATTAACGGGAAAACGATATTGTGTCTCGACAGCCTCACAAGTGATGTCGCACAGGTTGTAAACCTCCCACATCGTCAGCGGGACAATTAATATGTCCTCTGAGGGAGTAAATAGACTGGAGAAAAATGCTGATGCTCACAGAGTTAGCTCTTGGTTCTCAGAGCGTCACACAGGACTGGAAGTTGCACAAAGAGCCGACAGCAGCCAGAGTTTGTGTGGTCGCCTTGGAAACTCGTTGCCAAAGTGTTATGGGCTGTATCTGCTCATTTGCGGTCACTAAGGCTAGCCTTTTAGCCGTTAACGAACAGGTCCAATAAAGCCTTGGCTAAAAAAATAAATGGTTTTAGATAATTTCACAAGTCAAGGTCACGGCTGTATTAAGTGTGATATGAAAAGACTGCATTTGCAGCAAGATATTTGGATACTTGCATGTTTCAAAGAAATAAATCTCACATTGAAGTCATTATTTTCCGATAATCTTCCATGAACGCTGAATACTGCAGCTTAAACTGGTTAAACGGTTCAGTGAAAAACAACTTAAATTGTAAGTTGCATATGGATTGCTTTCATGAACAGCTGTCATGTGAAAATACTGCTTAATTATAATTTTTCTCTTAATCAGTTCTCTACATTTTCGTTGTGGCCAGCTAAGCTAAAACTCATTCAGTTATAAACTTGTGCTCAATCCATGTGTAGCGATGATAAACGGAGTGTGCATGTGTTTGTTGTAGCATGTGTGGTTTTCTGCATACATGCGATAAGGCCTGTAAAAATTCCAATTTTCTCTGTTTTAATGCATGCTCTCTGTGTCGGTATATCTCTCTGGCCTCTCCGGCTCCAGTGCGCTTGGCAGCATGTTTCTATTGATTATTCTGTGCTCTGTATATGATCGATGCACAGGAACCGCTGAAATATTTTCGCAATTGGCTGCAATTACGCGAGTACATTAATCACATATGTGAGCGGATACAAGCTGGTAATGACTGAGATATGAACTCTGGCTTGTCAACAACAGTGAAAGAATTTGCATTAGCGAATGACCCAGAACTCCAGCGCGATCGTTTCCCAGCCCTGACTGCACCTCGGCTCTCTTTAGGAAAACATTACGTTTGCAGTAATTTATAGCAAGCACTAGACTTTATACTGAACTCATGCAGATTTAAATTGACCCCATTTACTTGCTAAATAAATGTCAGCAGTGTTGTTGTCAATGTTATGTTATAGAGAAAAATAATTAAATGTTTTCAAAAGTTTAATAACATTTTCTGCCCTCTGAAATCTTTCTGCTGACATAATGAAGATGGTCTGGAAAATATGAGACAAAAATATTAATTTCCTTCCTTCCTCATTCATTTGTTTATTTGTTTGTTTTTGTTTGTTTATTTAAAGTAAAGCATGACATTATGAAAGTTACATGTGCTTACATGTGCATTATTATTAATAATAATAACAATAATAATAATACTTATTATTATTATTATTTAATTGGAGAAATGAATAACATTTGAACAACAACAACAGCAATAATAATAATAAGGCTAATGCTGACAATAATAATAATAATAATAATAATAATAATAATAATAATAATAATAATAATAATAATTATTATTATTATTTACTTGGAAAAATAAATGTATCATGCAAGTTACATTAGCATTTAACAACAACAACAATTTATAAATGTATATGTCATTTTCAAATATATGAAAATAAATAAATGACACAATGTTACATTTTTATAT
>JAUMHE010000051.1:2653145-2665378 GCA_032359235.1 Enteromius mattozi
TTTTTTTTTTTTTTTAAATGGTTTTTTTTTTTTTTTTTTTTTTTTTTAAAGATGTTGATTTCTTATGAGCATACAATACGAAACAGACCTTACAGATGATTTTTCCAAGTATTCTAGACCCTGAAGACGTGTCAGGACTGCAGATGGAAGGAGATGTTGGGTCAGGGCTGGTTCAGGACCATTCACTGGTGTCCTTGTGCTTGTAATGAGTTCACAATGAGTGTGTGTGTGGTCTTGTGTGCTCTCAATGACTGTAAAAGCCAGGCTTTCAGATCAGCGCAGATGAAAAATCCTCTCTCATTGAGCGCTCCTGTTCCTTGTCCTCAGTTTTATGGAGCGTGTGAAATCAGAGGAAGGGAACTGAACTCTGGAGTCCCTGAGCAAGACTGCAAATTAATACCCATTGAATGCTGGTCAATTTCTGAGAAAACAGCTAAATCTGCCTGAAAAGCCATGACTGAGAATTCACAAAGCAGAATTGCTCTGCATTTTACTTGTAGGTGTAATCATGTAACCATTTCATAACACAATAAGCAATTATTCTACCAACTAATATAGCAGATAATATTGTACATATTCGGACATGGCTAAATACAGCGTTTAATTGGTCATAGTTATTATGTACTCGTTTAAAATGTGACTCATTCAATCTGATTTCATCATGTTAGTGATTAAAGTACTGTATGAGTTAATTTATTGTAAATAATAATATTACAGATAGATCTTCCAGTGAGCAGTATATCATAGCGTGCATATAATTCTGTGTATTATCAGCTGACATGCAGTCAAAAGTGTCGTATGTATTTTAATTCTTCTAAAAACAAACCAGAATCCAGCTCATCCTTTTAGATTTCACAGCACAACCATCCCTTTTTATAAGCATCTATTTTATTGGGGTCTTGTCTTACAAGGTCTATATTTTATAGGTCCACACAGACTCTCGGTTTTTGTAAACGAGTTAATTTTCCAATCGATAAACACTGTAGACGAAAGCTGCTACAGTATGTGATTTTATATGACATAAATGAGTCTGCTCATTCATTCAGACCAATTCTTTTGCAAGTTTGGTGTTTGTTTTACCTACACTACACAAAAACGGTATAAAAGCTGTCGCTGGGGCTGAACCCTTTCAAAAGGTACATTTTTGTAACCTTGTTGTGTATATGTTGTGTATATGTAACATAAATGTATATTTTAGTATCTATAGCATACATATTAGTACCATAACGGTATATACTTGTACCTTTCGAAAAGAAACCACCCATGTGAAAGGTTTTTTTTTTTTTTTTTTTTTTACAGAAGAGATCATTTTGAATGATTTAATGTCAAAATTACTTATTTTTACTAGCAGTTAATCACATTTATGATCAGATTTCACATACTGTGCATACATTAGTTACACTCTCAGAAAAAAAAAAAAGGTACAAAAGCTGTCAGGGGACAGTAGCTTATTAAAAAATATTAATATGTACCATTTAGGTACCAGTATTCACCCTTTAAGGGTAAAAAGTTTTTTTTTTCTTTTTTCTGAGAGCATAGCACACCAATTGAATGTGTGCATCCAGCAATAGAAATGCTTTCTAGCCACTAGCAGTACAGCAAATTGCTGACCTCCATCGATAAAATCGCTGTCAGTGTGAATGGGCCATAAGAAAAGAGAAAAAGGTCAGGTGTTTGTTTGTAAACAGCTGTAGAGCATAAAACCAAGCGAGCTCGGTGTGACGCTGAGGCTGTGCGAGAACATGGATGTTGTGGAGCCGATCGATATTATATGGAGAAAGACAAGGGAAGATCTAGGAAAAGGAGGCTTGGATGGGCTATAAATCGCTGGTCACACACAAAATGGATCAATCATTGGCACGAGAGCAATGAGCGCTGTGTCGATAGAATTAGTCACACGCATGTGCCGCTCGCAGATTCACGAGCCCAAATAAATTCACCCGACGGAAGCATGAAATCTAAAGAGGTGTCAGTATGGAGAGTGATGGGGTATTGATCATCTGCTCCACAGAGTGTGTGTATTTCCATAGATCTTGTTGTTATGTGACCCAGCGAAAGGCCCCATGATTAGTTTCACGCTAAATATGGATTTGTGTGGCTCTTCTAAAGAGAAACCCAAGACTGATAGATTGGATGAATGTCAAGACACCTGTCAAGAGCATGTCCGGGTCACCCAAACATCATAAAAAAATCATAAATCAGACTTTGTTGAAGAAAATGGAGCTTTTGGTTTATTTAGTTTTATAAATGGCAATAATGTTTTGAACAAAGGTTAAAAAAACTAAATAAACATAATTCAAACGATTAATTTGTAATATGTATTCATTGTGGTAATATTTGTCATACAATACTCTTCTTTTAAAAATATTTACAATTAAATTATATTTCAAATTTCATTATACTTTTAAAAATTATATTCTCATTATTCTCATTATTATTCTCATTATTATTATTATTATTTATCTATTTGCAGGAATGCTGTATTTTTTATTACATTAAATATTATATTTAAAATTAAATTATACTTTTTAAAATGAAATGTTTTTTTATTAAAATATATATTTAGCTGTAGTGCAGAAGTGATTCATTCTAATAATAAAATAATAAAAATAATAATAATAATGTATAGTTTATTATAGTTCTAATAATAAACTACAGTACTCGTAGATGTATTATGGCAGCAGGAAAGTGATAAATAAGGACTTAATTTAAATTTAATTTGTGAAAAAAATAAATTAAGAAAAAAAATAAAGAAATTAATCATTCTACTAACTACAAGTCATTTTGCAAATTTTTTAATTATTTAATTTTATTAGTTAAAATTTCATCAAAATTAACTTTATAATCCCAATGTATTGAATAATAAAGTATTATTTATTTATTCAATTAAAATATGTAAGGATTATTCATTTGAATTTGATGGAATTTTACTATTAACTAAAAACAATCTTTTTTTGTTTTGAGTGTGTCATTTAGCTCTCAGTCATTTGTTACTTTGGGTTAGGGTTAGTAGAATAAGTTATCCTGTGTTTGCAAAGCTACTGTTTAGCAGAACTATTAAAGCATAAGCAGGTATGAAGCAGACAGTCCACAGATACTAATGAATGTCTATCAGTGCTATGTGTTATGTTCTTTCTCTCTTTTGATTTTGGAGTGAGATGTGATCTTTGTGTTTTCATGAGGTTCACCCTGTTATTCACCCAGAATTGTGTGTGAAAGAGACTGTTTCAGATATGTCAGGCTTGAACCTCATACTGCTGAGTAATCTGCTGTTATAAACAGATACTGCTGACACAATGGCTGTCGGTTACCTGAAGCTGTTTTCCGGCGGCTTGCACCTGGTTGCGTCATCTGCTGAGAGCCTTAAAATGTCTTCTATTGACCACACACTTAGTAAGAGTCTAGACAGCAATTATATTTACTCTGGCCTACTTTTCACGTCGTAGAGTCTGTGCTCCAGAATAATCCCCAGCCTTGATTAGCTTGCTTCAAAATACATTAGTGAATCAGAGGTGATGCACTTTGTCTGCTGCTTGAAATAAATACGATTTAGTCTGAGGAAAACTTTAAATTACTTGTATTCATCGTTTTCTCACTCTCAAGTTGTTCTGTTCGTTACTTATTATTTTATTTTATCTTTTTTATTGTGCCATATGACATTTTTACAATTTTACAGCCTGATCTGATATGTGTGTGTGTGTGTACATTTATCTAGCTATCTATCTATTTATTTACTTATATTTACTATAATGTATAATGCAAGGGTAAAACATTTTTTGAAATTTGTAAAATATTTACTCTTGACGTTAATATTTGTAGTATTGTATTTTATTTATTATACTCAGATTATTTTATATTACTATACATTATAGTTTTGCTGAAATGCAGCAATATAGTACAGTGATTATAATAATATTTATATATATATATATATATATATATATATATATATATATACCATGTCATCAAAAAAGTCAAATTATCTGATATTTTTGTGAAATTTTGACAATTTTTTTTTTCAATAATTCAATGTATTTTGATTATGATTTTAGCTTCATTATAATGTCAAAAAAGACGTTATGTCTCCACAATAAAATAAATAAATACAATTTATTGTGTGTATTCAAGGCATTGTGATATTCCATTTATTTATTTATAGATATGGATTAATATATTTGATGTGGTTGATGTACAGTTTTGAGTTTCAAAAACTTTTCTATTTAATAAAAATAATAACTGAATAGTGACAGAATTTCTTTTTTTTTTTGCTGAACTGTTGCTTTAATTTACATTTGCAAGTGTGAGGCTCTTTATTGTTCTTATTTATAGAGAGAGAGGAAAATAAATACAATGAGATGTACTAATAGAAAACGTGAAAAAAAAACAAGAACAAAACTACGTTCATGCCTCCAAGATATGTTATTTCGAGACTTGGCACTGAATATCTTGACACTGAATCTGATGCTTTGTTTGGGAACGTTATAGAGAATCTGGGCCACGGGCTCAATTTGCTACCATATCTTTGGCTCAAACGTAATGATATGTAATTCATCATAATAAGATCTCCCGCACAGATGTTGCAGGTTTATGACGGCGAGAGGTTAACCGTGCTCGGATTATCTTCCACGTTGAAATCCGAATGAATTAGGCATTCTTTCCCCTTCAGAGATTTTCTAATATTCCCATATTGTTTAATCACGATTATACGGCACGGATCATGCAGTCTCTTAGGCTGTTATTATTTAGATAGCCAGATTTGAGTGTTCCGCTTTTATTTGTTGTTTTAAGCCCTCCTCCTCTTCAGAATGGCCTCGAGACCCTCCACAGCTGCTCGTACGGCCAGGATAGATCAAATCTACAGGAGGGCCGACGAGGAAAGCGAGTGGATAAATGCGACGCTGCGTGTGCCGCCAATCTTTTCCGATAACTTCACAGCGTGTGGAGACGGCCAGACCCACTCTATAGTAACCTCCACACCGCCCGCCTGTAATTGTTCATTTGCATGAGGCCGCTTGCATCAGCTCTCCCCCACAATCTCTCTCTCTCTAGCTGCCGACAAATTTGTGCTGGAATGAAAATGAAACATAATTATACAAGCTTATTAATATTTTGGCTTACCGCACATTGTTACGAGCGCTGAAACATGGAATTAGCGTGGGCTCGGCGGCTTTCTTGGAGTTCTTTCCTCTCTCGTCGCGTGTTCTCTTCCCACCCCGCTTTCTGAATGTTGTTAGTTGAGGACGGGGCCTGACTGATTAAAAGTGACAAAACACAGTGCGTTTGAATTGACTGTTGGCCTTCTCTGTTGTACATTTTGTCATGTGACCCTGCGAAAGGCCCTATGATTAGTTTTATGAATGATAGAATTACACAAAACTGTCACGAATGTGTCTGAGTTACCCACAAATCATAGACAAAAACAAACAAACAAACATTTTTTATGACATTAATTGTATTCATTGCACATTTTCATTTTCAGTTCCAAAATTCTCAAATAAATAAATAAATAATAAACATTTTAATACCATTTTATGACATTAATTGTATTAATACCATGCACATTTTTAGTTTCAATTCCAAAATTCCCAAATAAATAAGTAAATAAATAAATATATTGTTATTACTCTTAGTAAGTTTTTTAATTTTTTTTTTCTATTTTACATTTATCAGATATCTGTAGTGTAACATTACCATTTATATACTATATGATAAAAAGTAAATAATTAATAAAATAATAATAATAATAAATAAAAAATATGAAAATAAATGTGCATGATAATTCATAAAGGTCCTAAAAAGACAGGATTTTTGAACATTTCTGGGGGCTTTTTATACAAAATAAAATTGTTTAAAATGCAAAAGCAATTGTGGAAAACTATTTGCACATTTTTGATTTATTTTAAATCTTTAAAAAAATTTCAAAGACTGAAGGTCCTAAAATGTTTTTTTTTCTCATAGAAATATATTCTATTCTATTCTATTCTATTCTATTCTGTTCTATTCACTTTTGAATATTCAGATTTCTATGGGTAATTGTACATTTCACAGGTCGCTTGCGTTTGCATCACTCTCTCTTGCTGCTAAAATTTGTGCTGGTATGAAAATGAAACAATTATACAATCTTATTAATATTTTGGCTAACATTACACTGGCCGCACATTGTTACGAGCGCTGAAACATGGAATTAGCGTGGGCTCAGCGGCTATTCTTTAGCGGCTTTCTTGGAGTTTTTTTTTCCTCTCTTCTCACCCCTCTTTCCGAACACTGTTAGTTGAGAACGGGGCTCCTGACTGATCAAAAGTGACAAACCACAGCACGTTTGAAGTGACTGTTGGCCTTCTCTGTTGTGCATTTTTGAAGAAGCTAGTCATTGACACTGCCGCCCCTGTTTTCTGCTCCTATGTGAACCTTTCGAGCACCACTTCTGTCTCTGCAACGAGCTTACCGCGTTACCATGACCCAGATCTGGACCCTGGGTCTTCGCAGTGTAAGCATAAACACGATTATTTATTCAATGCAAAAAAAAGCTAACACGCATTTGCTGTTGTTTACAGCATTGGTATGTCGTTGACTTGAAGCTGTCTTTTGATTAATGTTATTTAACGCCTTAGGTGACCCTGAGGATGCCATGCACTGACGCTCGTCATGCCGGTTCAAAGGCTTTTGTTTTACGCTTTAAGACTCGTTTCTCGTTTGTGCGCGTCTCTGATCGTTTCCCTCGGTCGCCCATCATAAAGGTGTTTTAAATTAGAAGAGACTGAGAATTGAATTGAATCGACTGAGAACAAGGACGTCTAGCTTCATACGGTCGGCTTACAGCACTACCCCACATCAAATACATCCTTGGCAGTGGACTTTCAGAGAAAGTATAGATCACCCATGTTTAGCCCATGGGCAGAGAGAGGGAAATCCACAGCTTGTTGTTGTAAACTACTCTGATCTGAATGACACTGGAAATCTGTTAAATAAAAACAGCAAAAGACAGTATTGAGCGAAATGAGAGGTACAGTCTGTTTACACATGCTCTCAGATTTACATTGGTAACATATCGACCAGCATGTTCTCCTCAATCCTTCTGGTTTCAGCCAAGAAAAGACACTTTAATTTATTGTTTCTAAGCAAAACCTTAAAGGCATTTATTCTTTTCATGCACGTTTCTGGCTTTATTCTGTTCGATTTAGTGAATTATCAATATTTCCAATCCAAAAAACATCCAAAATACATTCAGATAAGAAAGTAAAATGGTTAGTGAAAGGTGCTTCACACTGGTGTAAAGGAGTAGTAAATTAAACAGTTTCACAAATGGAGCATGTACAAACAAACAAACAAACAAATAGTAGTAGTAGTAGTAGTAGTAAAAGTAAAAATAAAAAGTAAACATTTCAGAGCTGCACCAAAAGAAAAGATATTCAGAAAATAGCAGGATTATTAAAGGTGTCTAAACCTAAAATGACTAATAATAAATAAATTGATTAAATGCATTAAAAAGTATTACTAAAATGTTAACTGAAACCAAATATTAAACAAACAAGCATAGAACAATAATAATAATAATAATACATATTTTTATTTAGATTTTTAACTATAATAGGATCTCATTGCTACTAAATATCCATGTTTTAAGTAACTTTTTTCAGTGAATAAGACTTCATAAGACTGTAGTGGACAGTATGACGTCTTTCATTTCATCTGCATGAAAAGGAGGCAGATATCAGTCACTCCTCTTCTAAAACCCGCGAAACTCTTTCTTTTTCATGCCAGCATTATAACACACATCAAACGTGGAGCTGGAGCATCACTCCGTCCGGATGTGCAACCACTGCACTGCAGACAGAAGGAAGGCCTATTAGAGACACATCTCTGACTTCCTGCCAGTCCCTTTGGGCCTGTAGATAATAATAGTTCATCACCACTGTTTGTTTCAAAGAGGTGAAATGTACTGTACATTACGCCGGAGCATTCCGCCTGCTTGGACCTTCTTGACTTAGTTGTTCCCTTTAAGACGTCTCCATCATCGAGATTTCTTTTTTTTTTCTTTTTTCTTTTTTCTTCGCCCGCCTGTCCTTTCGCTGTCTTAGCTGTCTTTGTAAGAATAACAGAAGCTCTTGAGGGTTTGATTAGTGAGACGGGTGCACGGATGTAGTGATTTAAATCAGAGAGCATGTGAGCGAGAGAGAGAGAGCAGGAGGAGGAGGAGGAAGAGGGGGCTCCCTCATCAGCCCCTTTTGTGTGGAGAAAAGGGGCTTTAATTACTCCTTGCACCAGTTTCATTAAATATCTCATTCCTGATGTAAATGTTTGTGTGGGAGCCCCGAGTGCTAAACGACAGAAGAGAGACAGTAAGCGAGATGGAGTGAGATGAATGGAGAAGAGAAGAGCGAGAAAGAGGGAGGTTGGGTTTGCATAGGTGGGTGTGATGGATTTTCCTGTTAGTATGGGAAACTGAGGCTAGTTTTCACAAGGGACAGTTGAACACTCAAATCTTATTTGTGTTTTCTTCCCGAAATAAATGAATGAATGAATGAATAAACGATTAATTGCATCCAAAATAAAAAAACGTGTTTACATAATGTATGTGTGCATACTTATTATGTATATATAAATACACACATATGCATGTATATATTTAAGAGAAATATGATATGTTTATATATATAAAGTATAAAATATTATATAAAATATAATATAAGAACGTGCGTATATAAATGTACAAATGTGTAAATATATATGTTTTTTAAATATATACTGTATGTGTATTTATTTATACATAATAAATATACATAGTGCACACATACATCATGTAAACAAAAAAACATTTATTTTGGATGTGAATTATAAATAAATAAGGCATAATAATAAAAAAAATCTGTAAAAACATGTAAGTATGTCAGGTTGGGGTTGTTTCATGCATTTAAAATGTAATTTAATTAATCACTTCAAATTGTTTGTTTTGCCTAAACATTGTTTTGATATTTTGAATATTTTGAATGATGCATTTTTTTTTATTTTACATTCATTATGTTGCAGTTAAATTTGCTCCTGAAATATGAAGTTTAATGGCAAGCTCACATTGTGACAACTTGCCCCATATAATCCATACTGTTGGGGCATTTTGTCACTTTATTTTTATTTTAGTTTATTTTTTAAATCAAGGCTTCCAAATTTGTAACTGTAATTAATGATTATAGTATAAAATGAATATGCCTAATTTTTCATTGGGGTAAGATACTGTGACAACTAGCCCCGGTCTTCTCTATAATTGTACCAAAACAGTACAAGCACATTAGCTCCTGCATTCGCATACATATTAACACCTCTAATCTGATCGCAGAGCCACGGACTTCTGTACAATCGTTTCTGTTGTCAAACATGCTGCTTAGTCCAGAATGCATTGCCCCATTGAAATTTTGTGTATTATTTTGGTCTCTGATGTCTGTCAGTCGAGTCGACACATTTGGTCTCTTTGATCAGGACTCCGCTGTGGATCAAAAAAAGCCAGTATACGGCAGAGTCATGTACTCTAGAGAGAAGAGGGTAAATCGGCTTTTGTGAGCCGAGGATATGACGCAGGTCCCGAGGGATCATCAGCAGATCCTTCAAATTGATAATCACCATTCCTCATTACCGCAACTTCCTGTGCTTTACTCGCCACTTCATTTCCTAATTACTTGATTATATATCTAAGATGATTCATTAACGATCTGAGCTTCGTTTTGCAAATAGTTTACACCAGTCATTAATTACCCTGGGCTTTCCCCCTCTCTGATAATGAGAGTTAGATTCTGTCTCTGATTCCCTCTCTCTCGAGTGCTCCTCTGCTGAAAGCTCACCTCATTTTGGGTGAAGATTTGATTCATTATCCAGCAGCGCCTCTTGACTTTCAGTTTGCTAATGCTATTTGTATTGTAGCTCAAGTCATTTGGGAGGGGATTTGAGCCAAAATAACTGTTGTTTAAACATCTAAGGACATGCATTTGAAGAAATATGCTTTATTTTCAGCCCGTTAAGTGCTTTGGTTGCAGGTAAACATTGTTTTATGGCTAAAAAACTGGGTAATCTTCAGTCATTTGTGCTGTATATGTAGTTATGGAAATGGTTTAATGTAGACTGTGGTGATTGTTGGAAGGTTGTAGGTTTGATTCCCAGGAAACTTTGTCATGCAACGTTGACATCTGTGTATGCTTATAGGTCAAAGGTTCAAAATAGCATATAGCAAGGTAAATTGGTGGACTTGATCCACCCGCACAGGGAACTATTCTATTCATTTTGCTGCAGTGTGGTTGTTATTCCAGCATGGATCGGATGAAAATAATAGCGCTTTCATCATGAACTACGGCCTTGAGATTGTCTAGCTTCACCATTCATTGTAGTTAATAATGCCAAATCTGCTTGAAAACACTGAGTATTTGAATGGACTTTGTTAAAGCAACTTGAAAATTAATTAGAGCTTCTGTCCCTAAGGAAATTTAGCCTTTTCACTTTAGTCTTCAGTCAGAACTCCACTCCAACATGAAGAATGAGAGGTTTGTTCTTTCACACAGACATATTGAGAAGTCACAAAAAGCTTCAAACTTAAAACTTTCCACAGCATTACTTTTGACACAAAAGACATTCTGTCAGGCTATAAAACCAGTTATAAGCAAACCTGTACATTGTGGGAGGAAATCTGCAGCGGGGATAGAGAAATACCTTTAAAGGTACTGAGCATCCTACACTGCTGAAAGCAATGTCAAATCACTCAAAATACTCACTTTTTTCCTTATAAATACACACAATGTACTGCATGTAACACTTTCAAAACACTGTAAAAAATGGATGGCAGGAGTTTGTATTTTATGAAATGATACAGTATATACAGATGCAGGCTTGCTTAATAGATGCACACCATCTAAACATGCCAAGTAAATGAACTGCAGAAAAGCTTAATAAAGCATTTTTTATTTGCACTTGTAAGGAGTTGTGTCTATGCATGTCGTTTCAGATCAAATTGGATTATGGGTGGTTCGTGAATAATATGCACGTTTTTATGCTGAATTACTGCATGCTAAATTATCTTAAACTGTTTGAGCCAGTGCTTTTTCCGGTTTGCTTGCTAGTTTGTGCCGCATTCCTGCTGTCACTGAAAACAAAATTGTGGAAAAGGAACAAGATGGTCAGACACATCTCCATCTTTGCTTTTCTTCAGGAGCAGTACATTTTAACCTCAAGGGAACTAATCAATAATGCATACGGGAGTTGCACTGTCACATCCATCATAATTGAACTTTTTAGCTGATGGAAAATGCATTACTATCAGTTTAGATTTATTTGTGCAGGTTTCTCCGGTCTGAGAGAGCAGCTCTGTGTGTGGACACATGCTCCACGGGGACCGCCGAGGCTGTTTACAGCCAGCAAGTGTCGTTTCCTATTCGTCTCCTTCACTGCCGTATGAGTCACAGGATAATTTTTTAAATAATTCACCTGGATCTCCGTGGAGGGGCGGGAGTGCAGGACGCAGGGGTCATCGCTGAAGTGGGCTGCTTTGATGTGTGGGTTGTGCGCTCACGCTCGTTATGTTCATTTGAGCTTACCTCAGAAATGGGCTTCCTGCAGCTGCAATTGTTTTCAGATACTCCACTGAATGATGACATGTATCTACAACTTTTTGAGAGAGAGACAGACTCTGCAAGTGTGGCATTGCCAAATAAATGAAAATCTATGTGAAACTGAAGAGGAGGTTACACAGTTAAACATTGAGGTGGTGTTGAACAAGTAACATTTACCCCCAGAAATCTGTCAAATAAACATTTTAAAAATATGTTGTAATCATGAGATATCACAGTTGTGTAATACAAAGTCTGAATTAAAGTATACACAGTTGCACTTAAAATTAACATTGATCATAAAGTTTTATAAATGCACAGAAAAAAAAAGCGTTTACATTTGTGCCCTTTTATTTTTATTATTATTATATACAGAATATATATTTTTTATTTTATTTCATTTGCAGTTTCTGTGAAGTCAGACTTATATATATATATATATATATATATATATTATATGTGTGTATTAAAATGTATTTATGTGATCTGTGACAGAAACATGATGATTAGGGCTGCAACTAACAATTATTTTGATAATCGATTAGTTGGGCGATTATTTTTTCGATTAATCGATTAAGTAAAACCACAGTAAATTACGTTTGAAAACAGATTTGCTAGTTAACAAGTTAACTTTGTAGTGGACTATAAAAA
>JAUMHE010000051.1:2665478-2676813 GCA_032359235.1 Enteromius mattozi
CATTTAACTAATCACTATTGCTCATGAGGTGATTGCGCAATGTGATGCTAGCGAGTAGCAAGTGAACAGATCTAGCGGGACTGTCCCGAAGTTAGCAAACAGTTTAAACAAAAGCACTTAAACTGTACAACTTTTACACGATAAAGAGATACAGTTTTTACTTAACGTTACCCTGCTGATGTTTCGCCATCTGTAACACCAACATGTTTTCTTTTTAAGCGTTCGTGCATGACTGTGGTACTGCCATGCTATGAAACCTCTATATGGCTAGCCCTAATGCACATTGCTATGGAAACTGCTTTTATTTTTTATTTAAATGCTATTGTTTGATATGAATACAAAATTCATTTTTTTATTTTTATTATTTTATCTGGTCTGAGACAGAAACCTATTTCTATATGGCTAGCCATAATGCACATTGCTATGGAAACTACTTTTTATTTATTGCATAATTTTTTATTTACTTATTTATTTTATTTTATTTTATTTTATTTTAAGTTTAGATGTTTTCAGCAAAAATTTTGTTCCTCCTGATTCACTTCAGCATGTTTGTATTCTTCAACTCTAAAAAAAGAATTTTGCTCTAATTGTTGATAAAAGCACTTTCTTTTTTCTGCATGTTGCTTAGAAGAAACCTTGGAAGGAAAAGGTCAATATGAATGTTGTGCTGTAATAAACGAGAAAAGTCAATTTTACCTCATGTCTGCTGTATCGACTGTTTTCACAGATACCACCTCACGCCTCCTTCCTCTCCTCCCGCTGTCCGATGCAGTCACTCTGAAAGGATGCATGGACTTATACAGGCCAAAATTCCTTAATCATTCCATGCTGTTGAATTAATCGTGCTTTATGGCGTTCCCAAGCGTACGTGAAGTTTCTGGGAGCTGCCGGGTTCTTTGTTTTTCCTGCTGGTGTGCTTTATCTGCTGTAGCAGGGCTGAAAATACGGCACTGAGGAGACCATTGTGCTTCTGTTTTGTTGGGGAACAGTTCTGTCTCACCAGTCTGAAACTTCTGCGCTGTGGCGTGATGTAAAATCCTCGGAGACTGCGAGTTGAATACAGCTAAAACCAACTCTATTACCCAGCAGCTTATGGATTTGAATAGTTGAATGCCTAGTAATTACATATGGAGAGAGGTGTGTGTCCCTGTCTCTGAGCAGATGTGTGTGTGTGTGTTGTGCTGTGTTCCATTCAAAGTCAAATGCAGGATATTCTACTTGATATCTCAGACTTCCGACCACAAAGGCATCGTGACATTTGCATGATGACGGATAAGAAAATAATAGCGTAATGCTGGTGTTAGCTTTGCAGACATCAACAGCTAACAATGGTCAAACAATGCTTCGTAATCATCATCAGTGACAGTTTTGGTGCGTTTTATTTGTGAAAAGAGCATTCATCCGTTAAAGTGTATGTATTTTTTTTTTTTTTTTTCGCAGAAAAATACCATAATGTGTTTGTAGTAGTTCTGTCAAACAACTGGGTTAGTGATCACAGATTATACTCAACCTAGGAGCTTTGACACCCATCTAAAATGGCATATTAAAACACTGATAAATCAGCTCATCCACTTACAGTGTAAACTTACAGTAACTGTACTTACTTACAGTAAGGCTTGCCACCTTCCATTGTCAGTTGAGCTCGTTTCTGATGCATGTCCTCAATCTGGCAACCCGCATAATTATCAAGCGTGAGGAAGAGGGCAAGGATAAACTCTTTCCAGTATTTAGATTTTTATAAATTTTTACAAGGCATGGACAATGTGATATGTGCGACAAACATCTTTCCGAATTCATAATGAGAATCATTAATAACTATATCTACTTTGTTGTCAACAACAACAAGCACTGAGGTCCACCAAAATAAAAGCTCCATCAACATTCATAAATGTTAGTGCTACAATTTTCCTGTTGTTTTGAAATATAAAATAAATAATTAGTTCATAATAATGATCATTTTGGCTATTTAATTTATGCAATGGTGAAAAAAATATCAAAATGTCAATACATGGGGAAAAAACAAAACAAAAAATGTTTTCAGTCTTCCGCCCAGTGTTTCATTTTGTTATGCTTCGGCCAAGAATTTACATCCCTACTGTGTATATCTCACGGAGTAATGCCATTTTAAGGTTTGTTTTTTCCAGAAGTTAGAAGTCTGACTTTCGAACTCAGCACTAATGCATTTCCACGTGTCTGCATGATCTGTCCATCACCTCGCTGTAGCTCAGCCCTGAATCTGTCATTCACTGCCTGCATGCTTCTCGACTCCAAAAGAGCAGCCATGGCCTCCTTGAACGTCAGTGTTAATGAGAGTAAAAATGGAGATGCGGAATAGTCAGTCTGACTCACAATGAACATGACCGGGTTATTCTTACATGCAGTATGTTTTTAAAGTTGTAAATCATAATAGTTAAGCCCAATATCACAATTAAGGAAACACGAGGAGAATTTTGCAACTAAAATAAACAAATCGGCAGTTTATTATGAAATATTCCAGTTTTTGTTTTTAATACGTTTGGCATATTTGATGCAAATGATTTTAATGATTTGCTATTTATTTAGTAATCATTTTGTATTCTATATTTCTTTCCATCCTGTTATTCTTGTAATATTCCTTTAAGTAACAAAAAATAGTAAGTATTTGTTTTGATGAATTCTGTGTTGTCACATGCTAAAACATTCAAACTCATAGGATATAATTACATACATTCAGTATGATGATATCAAAATTAAATAATAATAATATTATAAAAAAAGTTGTAAGCCAGCAGTGGAAATAGGTAACTTAACAGTCATGCTCATTTTCTTACCATTATGCAAATAATAATGTTTTAATTAATCAATTGAAACATGTGCACAGTGAAAACATGTGATTTCATATACATATTACTTTATATTAGAGCATATTTATTTATTTTATTTATTTTTTTAAAAGTTGATAAGGTGCTGCATAAAAGGATGTGTCATATAGGTGAGATTCTGTAGCGAGATTCAGCATGACTTGTGTTCATATCTTTGCACGTTACCCCTGTGCCATTGCCCCATTCCTCACACTGCTCTGTTTCATCTGCAGAAGAATAAAATAAACATTATTGTTTTCCTGCCATGCTGGAATGGAGCCATTACTCTAAATAAACATTATATACGATGCAGATGACGATAATGTCTTTCTCTCTGTTTCTCTTTCTCTCTCTCTTGCTCATTATAGTGTTTTACTTGTTCTTAAAAAGGCTTTAGAAACTCCTATTGCATGTGTTTGTGTGTCTCTGTGTCAAAGACTAGGTGTTGTTAGATGTTTAAAAAGCACTTTTGCTCCTGTGCTAGCACATACATTTATCGATTGCCCTAAAATCAGGTTTGGAAGTTAACGTTGGAGTAAATGCAAGTCGACTTCAAGTGTATTAACAGAGTGTTCAATTCTAATGGGCTCTGCGCAACCTTTCCCTGACAGTTTATTGCCTCTGAATGCCGTGTCTGATTGCATTTCATGCGCTGCAAATGCATTAGTGGTGTACAGACTCAAGAAAGTCTGTAATACCTGGAGAGAGCTATCCGTTAGCATTCCCTCTGTTCATATCAATGGCAGTTGCTCGGCTGGCGCATTACCTGCTTCAGTGGTACATGAAATGCATGCTGACATTTTTACACATGGGTCATTTTATTTTATCTCTTTATTGTTTGATTGGCTGTCATTCAAGATTCTATTTTATCCACCTCAAAACCATTCCATTATTTCATTAAACAGAATATTTATTATTTTATTTCATTGTTATTATTTCATTAGGGATTCATGTATATTTCAGTTTTGGCTGATGTCAATAAGTATTATCATGTTGTGGCTGAAAATAAGTAGATTCTAATATTTTTTACTGTTTTGTGTAAATAAATTTAAAAGAAAATGAAATGATGAAAAAGTAACAAAAAAAAGTTGCTTTATGCATCATTATGACAGTATGAATAAGTTTAAGACCTGCTAAACTTTACATTTAACATTTTTAATAAATGATTTGTGTTTTCTATATGATTGCAAAATTAGCTAATATAAATATATTAATAGTGAATATGAGCAAAAAGACCATGTGTCCATTTTTTAAGTGACATATCACATTAGACCAGGGGTTCCCAAACTCGTTCCTGGAGCCTCCCCAACACTGCACATTTTGCATGTCTCCTTTATCTGACACACCCATTTCAGGTCTTGGAGTTGCTACTAATGAGCATTAGACTACCAAAGCTATTTTATTTGTTTTTGAGTCTTCTTTTGGGTTAAGGCATAAGTTTTGGTAACCCTGGCCACTACAAATGGCTGAGACAGCCCAAGACTAGCCTTTGCAATCTAAAAGCTTAGCTTTCTAGTTAAGCATGACTCTAACTGTTTAAGAAAATCTGTTGATAAGCTAAAACAAGATCTACAGTACAGAAGTGTTCTGCGTTTGTGCTCAGGCGTTAATTAAAATACTGCAGATTCTAATCATTCAAACCTTGATCCCTTGCATAGACTGCTTTTCGAACTTTTTGGACTAAACAAAGAGCTGTAAATCTTCTCAGTGTTTTGAGAAACACATCAACGCTACAGGGCTCTAGTGACTCATGAGCTATGAGTCTCTCTGTTTAAGCACGGGAAAACAATTGAAAACAGAGTGCACCTGGTGACCAGAATGGAGTAATTGTAAAGTGTTGCAAAGAAAGCACGTCACTCACATGTGTCAGGCCTGACCTTCTGCGGGTACAGCTGCAGCACTCCAGCTCCATTCTGTTTACTTGGCTAAGCACTTCGCATCAGTAGCAGAGATTGTGGCTGATTTTCTGCAGAAACCGTGCTGCACCGTGCCAAATTGCTCCAATAAATTCAATGTCGCAGCTAAATAATAGATTTCCATTACAGTCAAAGGAGCATGAAGCATGTTTTTTTTCTTTTGGAGGTCTTAAATACGCCATAGTCGACTCTGGCAACGTCAGGGTTACACTGGAGAAGCCCAAATTCAGAGCCATTACGATGCTTCATTGCTCTATTTTCTAATTTACCAAGATTAACGGCAAGCAATAAGGAGTGTATGTACTCTAAAGGAATTATTTAATTATTTAATCTAAAATAAAGTGTTTCTTCGGAAAGAAGAATGAGGTGATGAATTAAAAGGATGCAAGACACTAGGAAGAGGAGGAGCGGAAGATAAAATACATGCTTTTAGCACGTTTCCAAGCAGTTCTTTCTTCAAGGGTCCTTTTGTATGTCAGTGATATGTCAAAAGGAGGTTCTTTTAGATTTTAATTGTTGTCTATTTTGAGTTAAAGAGTGTGAGGTCAGCGCGTTGTTCTTTCCTGTATCATTACAAGTGATCAAATCAAATGCAAGACCGTTCTCAAAGTGAGCCTCTCAGCTCTCCTGCTGTCACCACGAGTGGTTTGTAAAGCGCAGCTCTGAGATTGCAGCCTGACACCATCAGAAGGGATTCTTCTCCTTTTTTTTTAGTTAAGCGTTGACGAGTCGTAGACACATCAGGGACTCGCGTTACCTCGATGTCTCTCCGTGCTTGTCAGAGACACTGAGATGGGATCTTGTTAAAAGTGGGCCATCCGGGGTGCATCTTCACAACAATCTCGCACGAGTGGATTTCACTTGAGTGCATAATATGATACTTTAAAGGCAATACTGACTGTGACGTGTGTCTAAAGACATTCTACCTTGGGCAAAGTGACTAAATTAAAAAGTATCTTTGGTTAAACGGGCGTTTATGGTCTCTTCAAAGCTCTTCGCCCAATTGGTGGCCATTTTAATGTTGGCAGAGCTTGTTGCTAGGTACTCCTTAAAGAGAGTGAATGCTTTTCAAGTTTTTGTTTTGATTTTTGCGCCAAGGCAGCCCATGCAAGAACATGCAGGAACGTTTTAGAGCTATGTTGCACCCAAATAATCCATCTGTAATTGGACTGATGGCTCAGTTGGATTGGAAAGCCTTCATGTAAACATCTAAATCGATCCGATTGAACTGGATCCCAATTACAATACGATTAGAAGGGGTGGTGTAAACCTGAAATAATCCCATCAGCATGAAGAAAATTAAGCATTTAAATGCTATTTTCTTAATCGGTTTCAAAAATACCTTACACAGAGTCACAGTGCCATCATGCATATGCACAATTATGCTCACAGTAGCTCCAGTGACATTATTGCAGTGGTTTTCTTCAGTTCTGGATGAATAGATTCTAGTTGAGAAAAATGAGTGCATGTAAACATACCTGATGTGGCTCAGAAAATTTTGTCTGTGAAGAACTGGATGAGAAATATGAGTTCATATTCAGATTTGGCATTTAGATGCAGATCGAGACGCTGAAATCTCCTTTGATCATCTACAGGGTATCACCGGAGTCTAAGAAGCAGAAGACTTCAGCCAAAGCACATTTGCACTCCATTTAAAGGCATTGCTGTCTAGGAAAAGCAGTCAAGGTTTTAAAGAGATCTCGATTGTCATTTTTCTTTCCTGCAGGCTCAGCCCGATTACTGTTCGCCACTGTGCGATTTACATCTCGCAGGCATTTTTCCCACAATGCTTTCATCCTGCATGATCGATACATACACGGCGGCTTTTTGAGCTACATGGATACATATCAGGGACAATACATGGAGCACTGTGATTCAATGGTGGAGAGAATCTTTCGTTTGCTTGTTGATTGACAGCTCACAGAGCAAGCTAAACCTCACAGATCTCTTCTCAGTCGGATTGGCGTTCTGACAGGAGCGCGCAGTCTTTTCATGGATCTGAGAAAATTCCCACAAAGGACACTGGCGTACACGCTCGGGCTCCTCCCTGCTTTGCCTGCCCCCTTTGAAAGTGTGACAGCTACATCTCTGCAAGTCCAAAATGTGAAAGTTCCCTCGCCTCTCTCCCTTTTCCACTCGTTTTGAGAGTGGAAATTCCAAAGTCACAAAGACACTGCATACTCCAAGTAGAGACAAATTAAAGTCAAAATTGAATTTAAATTGGCCCTCTGCAAGTCAGCATGATATCTGTTTTCTAAATTCATGCTATTGATCGTATTTTGAATGATTCATCCATGCATATGTTTTATTCATTTATTCATTCATTGAACTGTCATAACTGGATGTTCTGGTGATGTATGCTTGGCTTCTTGATGGCTTCCCAGTGAACAACCAGTGGAAAGAAACCAAGTCCCCGCTCTATTTTATTTATTTTATTTTTTTTCTGTTTATTCATCTTTCAACTAAACTCACTCTGTCTCTCACCAAGTCCTCATATTTTTTATATAGACACCCGTTTTGGCAGTGCAATCAATTTCTACATTATTTTTCTCCATTTTTACAATTTTAATTTTTTCGTCAACACGCCTTATGGAAAAAAATAGTATGATGGGGTCACCAAGTATTTTTTACATAGACATTCATTTTAGCAATTTAATCAGTTCCAGGTTAATGTAATAGCCTCACATTATTTATCCTTGTTAAGTATCCTATTTCACTCTAAACATTTGTCTTGTAATGGGGGAAAAATAGGTTTGCATGTCAACTGCATTTCATGTTGACTTTAGCGTCCTCATCTATAGGGTCTACACATTGGTTGGAACAAATATACACATGATCTCTTTGGAATAAATGAACACATTAATAATTGATGAACAGTGAAATAATCAGACCTCTATGATGGCAGAGAGAAAGTAAATGCTTTGTCAAACTTAAATATCCAGCCTACATTTCACTGCGCTGCATATTTTGTTTCACTCTTAAATGTGGAATTAAAAAAGCATTTAATTAGAGAAATATAGGTCAGAAATCATCTCTGGGTGCTGATGTGGTCGTAAGTGTGATTCTGCAGAAGTAATGACGTGTGTTTATGATCTTGCGTGTTTAAATGGCGGCAGTAACTCTGTAATTATCCCCCGTTTCTGTTTTCCTCTTCGTTCTCTTCTCATCTGCTCCTCCTTCCCTTCCTGGCAGAACCTCTTTTCCCCCTTCTCGTCTGACCACATTAATACACAAACAAACCCGCTCGGTTCCTAACAGTGTTCTGGAGTGCCGCCCCTCCCTGTTTCTGTGGTGGCTGAGTGATGCGTGCCGCCCTGTGTCCTTGCCGTGGCATCTCCCTCTTTCCCTTCGCAATCACAGGAAGCGACAACAACAGCGGCGGGTGTGTAAAATGGCTAACGCTGCGCTAACACTGATCACTGAATTTGCTTAAAAGGCACCTTTTTATTTGTGACTCACGCAATGTGCTCCGAGCCTCACGTAATGTAGCATCCCGCCTCTCCATTCATCTCCGAGGCAACCGCAAGCGCATGTGTGATGGGAATGCAGAGTGCTGATGTGAATACAGCGCTGTGTCTGAGTGTGTGGGAGAGAGCAGTGGAGCGAGAGAGAGAGAGAGACAGCATGTAAGTGTGTGGTAAACAGAAATACAGTAGCTTCTATCTAAAGAAGCGTGTCTGTGGTTTTCTTGCAGTCAATAAAGCACAACACACTTGAGCCGTAACACGATTGCATCACACTGATCATGTAAAGCATGAAGTCTGCACATGTACGCTATACAGAAATCATATCCATGCATATCAATACAGTGAGCCCTTGCTTTCTAATATCCTTATTGACTGGCGATTGAAAATGCGGTCACGTTAGTGAAATCTTGTGACAAAAGGGTCTATTGTCAATAGTGTAGTGATGTATGAACCACAAATCACAAAGGTCACTTTCATGGCAAATTTAATAACCAAATCAAACCTGTCTTGAAATTTCACGGAAAATTCCAAATTGCATAACTTCCTGCTAAAAAAACAGGATACCGCCATACTAACCCGGTTTCACGGCAATTCGTACATATAATGTGAGGTGGCTAATTCGTACGAATTTGTACGACCCAAAATGTTTTCTAAATTGTACGTATTTTACAAGTAAACCTACCCGTCACTGGGGTTTAGTCAAATTGTACAAAATTGCATGAGTGAGGTCATACGAATTTGTATGAATTAGCACAAATTTGCCACCTCAAGATGGTAAATTATATTTAACAGGTCATACAGTACCAATTATATCGGAGTACAGTTCACTTCCAAAAAACTACTTGGGTACTGCCATTTTTTTGACAGGTACCATGGTATTATTGGACGTACCTTAATAAAGTGGTGTATTGCATGTATTACCATGGTATATCTATCAAAATGCCATGGCACCACCACAGTAAGGTGTAAATATATCATGTTATACAAATACGTGGTGTATTTGTGTAATATAGCATATTTCAAAATACCATGGTACCTTCACAATACTAATAAGATATAATATATAAGATGTCTCTGAATATTCTGTATTATATTTCAGAATACTGTGATATTGCCATCTGATTTCATCACTATGCCAAAGTGCCACTGCAGTACTCTTTAGGCAACTGTTTAGTCAACTATTTTTTTTAAGTACCTTTAAAACTTGATAAATCTGCAGTTCTGCTGGATTAGGCAGAAGATGATTGATGAGATTGAGAGGAGCGTTCCTCTGCTTCCTCTTTAGTGGATTCGGTTTAATGACTGCAGTTTTACAGTCGTTCGGAGCGTACATCCGTCCCCAGTCTGAGGACCTCTAACATGGCACGGGTGACTGTATTCACCATTAAACGCACATCATGGGGCGATCACAGGGATGGAAATTGCGAGTCTGGGCAATGGTAAGCCTCTGCTAATGATGATATGCACTTCGTCTCTCCGTGTGGCTCCAGGTCTGTCGTGGACTGGGGTCCCCTGACCTCCATTAAAGCTCAGTGTGAGCTTCAATTCTTCCTCCCAGCATCCTGTCTCCTTGTCTCACTTCTCGCTCACCAAATGACTGATAGCTTTGCTGCCGTAGCTCCTGCACTAATTAGCTATAGATTTACTCTTTATTCGGTAATGCTGTGACAACTGTTTTTCTTTCCTTTCCTTTTTACCACTTTATAGCCCTTTACTTTGTAGCCATCTATTTGTTCTCTCCCTCTCTCTCTCACTTTCTCTTTCCTGCTCTGTTCCAAACCCACCGTGCTACTAACTAGATCATACTGTATTTGCGCTTCTGACGTGATGCGAATATCTTTTTTTGGCTAAACTCCAAGTCGAGATTGTAAATATCCCAGAAGGCCTTGCAAACAAGTAAATGCCAGATGAGGTGAGCGAAATGTTGACTATAAATGCACTTATATTTCATTGAGTGCCTAAAAGTGTAGATGCAGGGGCCTTTTTCTCTGTTGTTTTTTTAGCTTAGCCTTGAAACATTGCAATTAATACTTTTAGATAATAAATTTATGCATGACATTGATGAAAACTGACAGTAAATCATTTTAGAATGTTACGATATTTAAAATGCTCTTTTGAACTTACTATTCATCAAAGAATCCTGAAAAAAGTATCATTTTGCCTCAAAAATACGGAGCAGACCAACTGTATGCAAACTGTTTTTTCATCAAACAAATGTAGGCTTGGTGAATGTAGGCTAGTGAGCTTAACTCAATCCAGTTTCATACTGTAGGTTGGTCTGCTTACCATTTTTAAATGGATTTTAGGCATGCTGGTCATGCTGGGAAACCATCTTACCAACCAGTAAAACCATCTGAACAGCACGGTAACACAATTTAAAATGTTCATAAACCAGTTAAGACAAGCAACCCAGCTGAGTCTAGCTAATGTTGTTTTTCTCCAGGTACGCTAGAAGGCATCTGCCGATCTAAGATTTTGGAACAGAGCACTTCCTCTCTTTCTATCTCTCTCATTCTATCTCACAAATGAGGATGGCTTGATGCTGAACACTGACTGCCTCTCAATGAAAGTAAGAGATTTTCACCATCTCTCTCCCAGACCCCCAATCCATCACTCTCTCCCCACCTGCAGGTGCCTTTGAGCAGGGGCATTCTTCTGGAGGCTGCCCCTCACCAGCCGCAGCCTCTAGCTTCTCCAGACACTCTCATAATTCATCCGCCTGTGATCGATGCTGCTGAATCTCAGGCTGTGCTTAGAGAGAGCGGCTGGGAGGAGCAGGCCATGGTGTTTGGGTATATTTTCATATTCCTGTGAGCTCATATGGAACTTCACTTCATGCTATGTCACTGTCCTTGGGCATTCAGTGTTGATGAGCTCAGCTGAAGGTTTCATTTTGTTTTGGTCTCGTTTTAGGATCCAGCAAGCACACATACATTACCAAAACTGAAATACATCGCAATCTATTTTGAGTAATTTTGATTTACATATAGTTGAAATGTTACATTTTGGTATAAACTGCTAAATCACAGTCTAACTGATCATCCGATAAGTACTTATTACTATTATTATATTTTGATGTACAACATCTGCATTTTGCCCCCTATATTGAGCA
>JAUMHE010000051.1:2686692-2700598 GCA_032359235.1 Enteromius mattozi
TCTCTTCTCTTCTCTTCTCTTCTCTTCTCTTCTCTTCTCTTCTCTTCTCTTCTCTTCTCTTCTCTTCTCTTCTCTTCCCTTCCCTTCCCTTCCCTTCCCTTCCCTTCCATTCTTCTACCCATCCATCCCCAAACCTTTCTACTTCCGTCCTTACTCTCATTTCAACGTGCTCTTCTTTACTATTTTCATCACCATCTCAAGGTTCAGCGAAAGTGCTTTGTTTACATCAGTCATTTTTATTTATGCATTTGGCAGATGCTTTTATTGACTTTTGCTTTAAAGGTACACATTTACATGTTATGACTTCTTACTTTTCCTAGGAATCAAACCCATGACCTTGGCAATGTTAGCATGCTCTGCTGTTTGAGCTACAAGAAGATCTCCTGAGCATCAGTACCTCAGCCACAGATTAAAGACAGCATCATTTAAGAACTCCCTGTCAGATTCACAAGGACAAATCAAACGAATCTCCAACTAAACCATTCCAGTAATTCTGTCATTGATAGAGGGCCGTACTGAGCTGTGTAAAGCACACTGTGTTGATGCAGTGATCTGGGGCATTGAGCAGAAAGAGGCTGCTTATCTCTCCATGCGGTGTGATCAGGGTTAAAGAGTCAGTGTGTGGATGCCGCTCGCCCATACTTCAGTGTGACCTCATCACCCTGCGCCAGATTCTCATTTCGGATTTTGTTTGCTGACATGGTAATGGAGGTTAGAGGGGAAGTGAGCTTAGAGAGAGGGGTTCCATTCCTTTCTTTTTTTAGAATGGCATGCTTTTTTTTTGTGTACATGGACAGGTAGATAGATGAAGAGAAAGGTGGTTAACAGACATTATCCAGAGGTAGAAATCCTCCACAAAAATATATATTTACTGTATGTGGAAGGAGATAGTAAAAAATAAATATATACTAATATAATTGAAATACATTTATTTCATACTAAGTATAATACAAATACATTTACAAATTTATGTACTTAATTAAAATATTCTGCAGTTGTACTTTTGGTATGCTAAGCCAAATTGGAGCTACTGAATTTGTGCCTAATGCACTTTATTTAATGCATCTGTACTTAAGGCGCACTTTAAATACTTTAAATTCAAATTTAAATTGAAGACTGATATTATTCAAAGATCATACAATTCTCATCACTACTGACATTAAAACATTTAAGGCTTTATATATATATATATATATATATATATATATACACACACACATAATATATAAAGTGCATTGTACACAAATAGCACTCCAAATAAAGTATAAATGTAATTGTTTTATCAGTCTCGAGCAATATACATCAGTGGATATGGTAATAGATTTGAACTATACTTATTATGAAAAAAATATATTTTAAATATATATAAATAGTTTTTGTATAATTTTTCCCTCATAATCTACAATTGGAGATAATTTTTTTTTAAAATTCCATTTAACTTAATTAAATTTGATCTTTATTTATTTATTTTTGCTGCATTTTTATTATGTTCTACTGAGCTGGAAATGCTTTCCTGAGTTTTTTTTTTGGTCGCAACAATAAAGCATGCTACATTGAATTAGATTGAGAGACATTTCCTCACAGACCACATACCGGCAGGACAGTAGAAGCAAAGTTTAAATTCTGTTAAGTTTCTGTGTGGTCACAGATATATTTTATAGGCTAAGTCACTTGAGCTTTGCAATACTTATTATTTATTACAGACACTGTTATTTCAGTAGTCGTTTCAAAGTTAACGGTGAGAGAATCCTTTAACTCGTTGCTTCAGGGCACTAACAGATGGGTATAAAAGTCTGAGTTAGTGTTGATCTTGAAGCCTGAAGTTATGGTTGCCATACAACCCCAGATATGAGCACCCTGATATTGTGCTCTTTCAGAAAGGAACATTTATCTATTGTTACTCCAGGGTGAACTTGAATATGGTTGTGAATTTATTTTAAAGAACAAAGACTAGGTTCGTCGTCTGTCTGTGAGATGAGATGAGCGGGGTGTTGGAGGGGTTAACAGCTGTAGTGGTTTAGTTTTTTGAAATTTTCTGAAGTACTTAATCCTACTGTGTGCTTTTGAGTGTAATAATGACAGGGATACATGATTGGCGTTTATGCTATATTAGTCCAAATGTGTTTATTGCTGACTGATAATGCCAGGGTTTGTGTCTTTGGTGCAAAAGCATATTTTTGTTTAAATCACAAATAAACAGTTAATATATAATGCATTGGAATTCCATAGAAAATGCAAAATTCACCTTCTTTCCTCACTTATTTTCAGGACTTTGTCTTCGACCTTTGGGGACATAGTCATTATATTTAAGTATAACGTTTAACCAATATAAATATTCGTTGTGATGTTCCTCAGTGAAAATTTTATCCATCTACTTAAAAGGTAAATGCCATTTATTTATATTTCAAATTTTATTTTAATTAAAAACAGTGCAAAACGCCTGTGCATTAAAAGTGGTTAACAGCTATCATACTTCAGCTAGTACCTATTTTTAAATGTCTTACTTTCATCAATTATCACATTAGTAGTGGGCGAATGTCATACAATTAATATTCATGAGCCAAGTTGATAACTTGCCCCCCACACACTTTGTTCACCCTCATATTGTGTCTGTGACCGTGGTGTAACCATAGTTTCCAGCAAAACACCAATGTTTTGTTAGGGCTGACCTATAACTGAGACATTCTTGGCACTAAAATAGAAGAGTTTTGTTGATTGACTGCACTAATACTTGAACACCCAACTGTGCCAAAATATTGTGAAAATCATTTCCGTTGGGTTTTAATTTTAAGCCAAACGCATATTTCATTTTTAGGCACGCACATCTCACAGCATAAGGATAATTGTGTTTGTTTGTATGAGACCTATATTAACCGGTTGGACGGAGTCAGCAGCTTTTTAATAGCAAGCGAGTGCAGAGCAAGCCTTGATACTTGACCAGCATTTGGAAAAACTGAAAAGAAATGTAGCGAGAAACACAAAATCATTTGGATTCATCATTAAGAAGTCGGTTTCTTCTGCCATTGGATCAATTGTTTCACCCACATCCAGAGCAGAGAGAAGGGCATCAGGTTTGGACAGATTTGACCACTTAGCAGTCTAGAAGGCATTGCTTTTCTGGCAAAGAAGATGAGTCAGAGAGGTGCTTGGGGTTGCCCACAAGGCCAAGGGCACTCATGAATGGAACATGAGGTTGGTTTGCTAAAATATTGATGATACAACTCTATAACTTAACTTCTTTGAGACCATCTGTGCCTTCTGCCCCCTACATGCTCACTGAGATCTATCAAATATTGACATGCTTGCATAGAACCATTGTGAATAAGAGTCAAGTTCATCCTAATGATTCAGAAGTTTACTTCACTGTTGAAAAGTGGACACCTCTCAGAAAAGCCTCTGAGAACGCTGTTTGGCTGTTACGAAGGGAGGGAGACCTCCTTGAGAATGTGCTTCCAGCATCCACTAGGACTTGAGAGAATAATTAGTAGGCACTATCAGGACGAGAGCTCAGCAAGACCTTTACCATTGGTTCAGGATGGCTAAATGGCTAGAGAGAGACTGCACAAGTGAAAAAAACATGAAAAGAGTCACACATTTCCTGTTGCGGCTCGAGAATAGACTGGTAAACCTCGGGAGTGTTTTGAAGCTTTGGAGGTCACCCAATGCAGAGTCTTTAAGTAGCATGCTAGGTCACCAGCTGACTTGAAATAGAAGATGAACCAGATCCCAAAGCTATTTTTGCCTTCCTCAAGCATGGTGGGTGGTGTCACACGGCAGCGTGAATGGCTTAATTGCTAAATCGAAGGTGACGAATGTGGTTATTTCATGGCAGCTCAAGAATACGCTCGCACTGATGAAATTCCTTGTGAAGGGGCAGACACAAAACGGTCTGGCGACTTTTTCAAAGAAGCTAATCGCTATTGAAGATTACTTTCATATGTTTGGCTCGCTTTATGCTCGAATGTTCTTGTGCAAGATTAGTCTTAAAAATGATTTGGAGATTGAAAACTTGGAAATGTATTTCAAGGAAGCATGATTTCTTTCTATAGCCGTGGTGACTTGGCCCATGACATCAGAATTGACCATTTGGTTTTATATTTAGTTAAAAGTATTGTAACTCTTTAATGATTTGCACATCATGTGTTCGAGGTGTAGGAAAAATACAGCTTTTTCTTGATGGTTACATCACGTTTTTGGTCATTAAATGTTTTGTTGAAAATGGAGTGAAGGTTCTTCAAAATGTTATGGAACCATCCTGAATACGTTCGCAAGAGCTTATTGTGTTTTAAACTTCATTTTTGTTTTTATCAATGACCCACAACTCTGAAATGACTTCATACAGTACATTCGGTCTTTTGACTGTAAACAATTCTCAGTGGATAATATCAAGTACAGCATTATATTGGACTACTTTTTTGTGAGAAAATGTGCTGCAAATTGCCTTTTTTTAATTTAAACATAATAAATCTCATTAGCCACTGCCTAACGTTGGATGCAAAAAAAAGAAAATGTGTAAAGAATATCTAATGTTTCAAAGTGCCGTTGCCTGTTTAACACTAATGGAATGGCTCTTCAGAGAGCGCTCTGACTCTCAAGGTCACAGACATGGTCGTGCATTCAGTGTGAAAAGAAGAGGAATCTGTGTCTTTTTCAGTGGGGAGCCATCTTGCCTTGGCTCAGGTCTGCTGGTACCGTGACCCTGCCGAGGGTGATTGTCACACTTGCTCTGTCACGCTTCAGGCGTTGCTTTGGTAACAGTGAGAACTTTGATCTTTGGAACCTCTGACTGATCTCACTTCACCGTGACAAAGATACTTCATCGCTCTCACTCTCTTTACTCACCTTGTTAAAGGAATAATTTGCCCCAAAATGAAAATCCTGTCATCATTTACTCACTCTCATGTCATGACTTTCTTTTTATGGAATCCAAAAGGTGACTTTTTTTTTTTTTTTCTCTCCATACAATGAAATCCAATGGGGAAAGTATTACAAGAGTGGCCAATATAACTGCTCTCTATTCTGTAAAAAAGTTGCACTCATATAGTAAGTATAGTAAGGTTCAATGACTTTTGGTCATAAAATCATAAAAATGTCTGAAACATTTGATTTATTGAATATCATATGTTTGTCACGCAACTTTTGTATGGATTTGAAGACTTACAATGCAAGGTTTCAGTGAATATCAGCTATTAGTCACGCAAAGCTATTGTATGGATTTGAAGACTTTTTTAATTAACATTGTTTGTTAGTCACGCAAAACTATTGTATGGATTTGAAGACTTAAAATAATTTCAGTTAATATCATCTATTAGTCACACAAAACTATTTCATAAATTTAAAGACTTGTAACAGTTTCAGTCAACATAGTTTGTTCATCACACAAAACTATTGTGTGAATTTAAAGAATTATAATGTAAGAATTTCATTGAATATCATCAGTTAGTCACATAAAACTAATGTCTGGATATAAAGACTTTCAATGCAATGTATTTAGTGAATATCATCTGTTCGTCACACAAAACTATTATATGCATTTGAAAACTATTTCAGAGAATATCGTCAGTTCGTCTTAAAGCATTGTATGTAAGACTTCTAATGAAATTCGTGAGTTGTGTTGACTGCTTTTTTGATGCTTTTATGGAGCTTGACAGCACACTTTCATTAAATGGAAAAGAACAGCCCGAATTTTCTTCACCTTTTGTGTTCCACGGAAGAAAGAAAATCATGCAAGTTTAGAACGACATGTGGGTGAGTAAATGATGATTGAAAGATAAGACTTCGAATTCAGGACCAAATTAGAGGACAGACTTTCTTTTGAGGATCCAGAAAGATGATATGTAGCCCATTATCCTCAATATACAGCGAGTTCATAAGGAACAGAGTGAAAGCAAAGATTCTCTAGTCTTTCATTTTAATGACAAATGAATCTTTATTATCTTCTTAGCCCTGCGTGGGACTCAGCTCTGCCGTTCTGCCGGATAAATCGCCCTCCTTGTTATGTTGGTGTCTCATGACAGGTAGCCTGAATGCACAATGAACTGTATTAGGCATTCAAACTGAGGAATAAACCTATTAATATTAATGCATTCCTAGCTTTTTTTTTATTCCATTCTGAATATTATATTAGTCGTGTTGGCTGTTTACCACAACTAGAAGTGTTTTGTTTCGCCTGACAAGAAAAAAAGTTGTTCATATATTTGTTTGTTAATTTTTTTCAAGCAAGATCATAGATGTACAAACTGGATACTTGGTTCAGAAGGCCACTTACAAAAGGAGCCAACAATCTATTGTCTTTATTTTACCAAAGCTTAAAATAATACTAATAAAAAAAGCCCTAAAACTATGTTTTCAACTGACGTGACAGTCGATGCAGTATCCTCTGCGGGCCTACATCAAAGTCTGCATGAGCTCTCTTTCTCTGGAGAGTTGGATGAAACGACGGCGTTTGATTTGCACGTTCGGAAGAGAGCAATCCTGCTACTCCAACCGCCATTTATTTTGAGCATTTGAGTAATAGGGTTCTATAACTCTTCCGTCTTTTATAAAGCAGCTACTTTCACAGCACAGACGGATGTAAACTTCATAATTAGTTGTCAGAGAGAGAGAGCGAAAACGTAGCAGGTAGAAAAGGCATCCGAATGTGGCCCTTTTCTTTGCATGACTGTTCTGACGCAAGTGAAACATGTCTTCTCTTTCATCCCTGATGCAATGACCAGGTTGAGATTGACAGCGCTCTGATCTTCGTGGAAAATGAGAGCTTGTGCGAGAGCTAGGGAATAAGAGAGAGACCTGTATCTTAGATGTCTTACTTATATGTGCGGTTATAATAATCTGTGCTTTCTTACGTACGGATATCCTTGGGGTGTGGATATTTAATGTGCTTTATGTCCTTAGAGGGTCAGATAATACTATTTTATTATAAAAAATATACTTTTCATCATTAACTGTGTCATATATTGAAGGCTGCACCCCCCTGGGGTCACATTTGTCAGCCTCATTTCAGAGAACCATTATCCCATTCACTGTTTGTCCTTGTTAGATGTAAATTGCTGTAATTTCTTTCTTACTTTGGAAAGTAATTGTTGCTTTTCTGAAACGAGACAGCCTTGATGTTGTGTGTGGCCAAAATAAATGACCTCCAGAGGGTGCAGCCTTGGAAAATGAGACAATTTAGTCGCCCTCACGTCTTGACTTTTTTCTTTGTCAGTCGATCAATCAATCAATCAATGAACTATTCCTTTAAGACTTTTAAAAATTATTCTCATGCAAAATGTATGGGGTAGTGCACTTACTACAAAGTCCAGTACGGTTTGCACTGACCCGTTCCTTAACTGCAGAGCTGTAGGTGCTACACACAGCCAGATACATTTCATCATTTCATTCCTATCCTTCCCTTCAGTAATGCTATCTGTTTTATTTCCTTCTTTAGTTGCGGATCACCCAGTTGGGTTTGTCCAGCCCAGTCTCATGGCAATTCGTACATATTTTTTAGATTTTTGCTAAATCATAGATATTTTGCGAGTTGCCAATTCGTATGCATTTGTACAAATTACCTACACCTAACCCCGCCCCTACACCTACCCGTCACTGGAGTTTAGACAAATCATACAAAATCATACGAGTGATGTCGTGGCACGAGATCTCGCGAGATGCGACTGGTCTCGCGTGAACTTGGCGATATCCTCGCGATAATGGTATGATGCGGCGTAACAAATCTCTGACAGAAAACTGCTGCCGCGTTCTGTTTATGACGTGCTGACACAAATTCAAAATGGTTTTCAATGGCCGGTTTATAGCGTCCAGTGTAGGCAGATTTAAGGTCGGTGTGTACTTCACTTTCCGCGTTCCATTCCATCTCGCGCACAGCCTTCAAATTATACTCAATCACGGATTAGTGCGGATGGACGAGATCAAAACATGCGCAATGCTACTTGAGTGGCACTCTTTTAGCATTCTTCTTTAAGCTGGTGCGGCGTTTGCTGTAGCCAAGTTTGTTTTGGTATTCGGCCCAACTCTGTTTTCTTAAGCTTTTTTTGAAAAATGTCTTACCCTGCTTTTAAAGGGATATTTGTGTTATTTGTTTTTTATTTATTTATATTGTTTATACTTTTTGTGTAGTTACTTGTCTGTCAGTTTGTGGCAAAATATTTTGCAGTGTTCACATGTTATTCACACATAATTCATTAAAATACTTTCATTTCAAAAAGTCAATTACAAAATGCACCTACATTTTTGGAATGTCATTGAGGATTTATTTTAAAAAAAAGTCTCGTCTCGTTCTCGTGAACCCAGTGTCACGTCACATGGTATAAGTGTCTCGTCACACCCCTAATGAATACGTATGATTTGGTCGTGAGACTGTGTTGGTTTGTCCAGAAAAGGGTTCCGATTTAGTGTTTCTATGTCAAACATTCATTAGAATGCTGTGTATTTTCAGCGTGGTTAGGTTTTTGATTCCAGAATTCTTCTAAGAACATTGTTTGAAAAGACAAAGGAAATTGTGGTGTCTTTAAGGAAGTCATGAATGAGCTGCATTCATTTGTGTCATCGTCGCACGTCAGAACTAAAGATTAGCCATATATTGTGGGTCAGATAGGCGCGATGCTATGAAAACACACAGTCTGCCCTCAGCCATCTGTCACAGCACGCAGAGCAGTTGATATTTGAGCAGAGACGTCCCCTTTGTGTCTTATAAATCTTGTTTGCCACGTCTGTTTGTTTGCATTTGAACAACAGTAATGAGCTGTAGACTCTGTGGCTCTTCGCTGTGTGTTCCATCCTTAATTATGACCATAATAATCCAATTAGAGCATTAGCGGTGCCGTGAGAGGGAGTGCCTGCAGCAGCGGACACCTCATTACAGAGCACCTTTCCCTGATTCACAAATCCAGCCGATGATCACGCTCTGACCCTGGCTTTGGGTTCATCCAGGTCTCTTTGAGAGTCTTGAAAAGCCAAATTTCATCACAGGGCTTCCATAGCAGAGTCATATGTTCAAGATAATAAGTTCTCACCGATTTTGAGAACTATGGACTGTTAGTGGCAAGCATAGCAGTCTAGTGCGCTTCAAATTAACTCCTCATCGTTTCTCCTCCTCTCAATCTGTACATGTGTTTCAAAGTGTAGTGATCTGCATAGGTGACGTTTCAAGACACAGAAGATGCACTTCATAAAGGCTGTTCTTAACAGTCACGCTGCAATATGAGATGCCACATTTTGGCCCCATTTTAAAGCAGCATCACATGTATCCTATAACTCATTGCAACAAACTTGAAAACGAAGCACTTACCCCCAGGGTGAACCTTCGAACTCTGTTTTAAAATGCATAACACGGTAGGAGGCGGTTCTGTTTGAATGGAAGTCAATGGGGGAG
The DNA here is from genome assembly GCA_032359235.1 of Enteromius mattozi. Classification (NCBI taxonomy): domain Eukaryota; kingdom Metazoa; phylum Chordata; class Actinopteri; order Cypriniformes; family Cyprinidae; genus Enteromius; species Enteromius mattozi. The sequence continues at coordinate 2,696,066 of JAUMHE010000051.1, forward strand.
ATGTGGAGTGAAGAGTGAAAAAAATAAAGAAGGTAACATACAAAAAAGAGAGACAGAGTGAGAGAGAGGAAGGGGGCGGAAAAACCCAGAAAAATGCATTTTTGAGAAAGGTTTGAGACATAAGGTAGCAGTTTCAAGAAATAGTTATTCACAATGAATTTTTTTTTTTTTGCTTACTATTTACAGTACAATATAGTTCCAAGGTTATTATAGTTATTATAGTACTACAACTAAAATAATAATAATAAAAAAAAAAACACACAGAATAAAATTGATAAAACCTTAAAAGAAATTAAGTAAAATAAAATATTAATAAAAACTATAATAATATCTGAATGTTACTAAAATAACTGTGGAATTTAATAGGGATATGCCCGAGTATGCTGAATAAATTGCTTTCGTGGGGAGAAAACAACAAAAGTTAATTTGGACAGACATTAATTTTGGAGTGAGCAGTAGTCTGAGTAAGAAACCTTTTCAAAAAAAAATTGCAACAGGTAGAATCCATTTGTTCTGCATGTATTTAGTCTTCAGCAGTGGTTACTGACTTGTGAATTGCATAAAACATTAGTAAACACTACAATAGGCGCGAAATGTGAAAAAGACATTTTATGATTTTCAAAAGTTTGCCCAGAGGGAGTGTGTTAAATCACTTTAGGTATCTTTGGGGTTAGGATGCTGTCTCTGAAGGTAGTCATTCATCTGACACTCCTTTACTGCACATCTATGTTTTCTCCTCCATCGGAGCAGCTGCTGCTTTAATATTTACTTTCTAGGAAATTGTTGTGAATCACGTTCCTTCTGATAACAGTGGAGGATCTCAGAGGAACACAGTTTTTTCGTGTGAATGAAATACCGTACAAGCTCTTTGGCTGACTGGTTAGGGCTTTTTGCTTTTTGAAATCGCGAAGGCAAACATTCCTTCAGCTCCTTGCGCTCTACTAACCAGCCTTTTAATGAAAGTCAAGGCAAGAGAGTGAAGATGAAAGAGCTAACAGAGGACATCCATGGATATACACTCATTAAGTTCAGCTAACTCAAAATCATGTGCGTAGGATTCTCTCAAACACAGCGACAACGGCTTACACGTGTCCTGCTCTACTGTACTACACCTTGCTTGGCATTACATGCTTGATAGCAAATCTGCATTTAACACATTTATTTTATTGCAAATGCTCCCTTGCTAAAGAAGTTTGATGTGAATTTGTTCACTTCAATTGAGCACCAACTATGAGAAATTCAGAGTTTTATCTACTGAATAAGGGAAGTTTCGTGCTGTATCATTCAGCATCTGCATTCCTATGAGAGGATGCACTCTTCAGGTTCTGAATTTAGTTTGAAAATCAGAATACATTTTTCACATTCTGTGCGTGTATCTTGTTATCAAAGCAATAAGAAGTCATATAGTTTCAGTTGCAGCAGTGGCTATGCACGTTTTTCTTTTTACCTCTTTGCAGAACATATGTTAAACAATTCAGACGTGAACTTGACACATTTGGTGTTTAATCTAATATTAGCCTGAGGGTAATTTGTCCATTTTCAGTAATTATGGTTTGGACAGAGAGTGTGCCTGTGTCTTTAAGGTCATAAATGATTGGCATTGTGTGAACGGACTATAGAGGAACATATGGGGGGTGACTTTAAGAGCGTTTGTACCTTTACCGCCAAAGTTTGATCCTCTTTTGTCTCTTTTAATGCTTGAACAAGACCTCCAGGGAGACCATGGCTCTGGTCCAAAACCTAGTGAGCTGCCTATGAAGGAGGCGTTTTAAGGCATTATCCACAAGTTCCACAAGTCACCAACATATGTATCCATAACAGATGAGACAGGCCCAGAATGTATTGCATTGAACTGAGTGAAGAAATATGTCCAGTATGGCAAATAAATTTGTTATATGTTTATAGTGATTATATGTTTATAATGTCAATTACATTTAGATATAATATAAATCATGCATTGCATTGCATTTAATTAATAAACACTAATTAATAAAAGTAAATTCTGTTCTGGAGTTTACAGAATTAAATTGTATATGGATTTTTTACCCAATTATTTGGCATTGGGGGAAAGCATTGAATTGATGATATCCAAGATGCAAATTATAAAGGTATATTTTGTAATATTATATTATACAATATAATTCACAAATTTGAAGTTGGAAAGAATAAAAAAAATACAATTATTATTAATATTTGTTATGCTTTTACGCTCACAAAAGTTGGATTTATTTGATTAAAAATATGCTAAAAACAGTAAAATCGTGAAATATTTTATTATTATTATTATTTTTTAATTTTATTAATAATTAAAAATTCCGTTGTGCATATTTTATGAAGTATAATTTATTTTTGTGATGCAAAGCTGAGCTTTTAGCATCATTGCTCCAGTCTTCAGTGTCACATCAATCAAATTCTGATTTGCTCCTCAAGAAACATTTCTTCTTATTATTAATGTTGAAAACATTTGTTCTGATGTGAAAGTAAAAGGTTGGGTTGTAACAATTTAAAAAAAAAATTTGTCCTTAATAGTTCTAGTGCTAGTCCCTAAATAGTTCATTCTGCATTTATGCGATGTGTATTCATGTCATGTATTTTTATACTTATTAGAGAGCACCTCGCTGGATTTTGTAACAGAGCCCATTTTAGAGCGTCACCTACATCATCTTCTACTTACGCTCTCGTCAGCCTCGTCTCGAACAGATCAAGATAAACATGATCTGCCTTAGTCATCCCCATCCATTACAAAGAGAAGAGTTGGCCCGAATAACTTTGCAACAAAACAGTCTCCCCCGCTCGTTCTAAACAGCGCTCGTTAGGTTAAGCACATTAAAGCAGGATTGATGAATGCGCTCTCAGGGCCCGGAGTGCGTCGCGTGGCACAAGAGATGATCGGGCCTGCATTTCGTCTTGAGTGGCAGGCACAATCACTTGTGATTTTTCTTGTATTGATCCTTGCCCGGTGTAATGACCCTGAGATATTGTGATGCGCAGAAAATAGGCGAGCGTTGGACAGAACGGCCGCCTCTCACATGCATCTCTCTGAATCATGGCTGCTTATCATTCTTTTGATGTTTGAGGTGGACGACCTCAGTGTCGCGCCAGTAATGGAGGACATTGCATTGATGCATGCTGAGACAATAGACGCAGTCCATTGAGATATGAGTGAAGACAATACAGAAGGACAGGAGTAGATGAATAGCAAACAGCTGCCGTATTTCAGTTGAAGCACGTATGGTTTATACGTTAAGATTCAATTCAGCATGCGTGTCAGGGAATATTTCATGCACAAGCCGCATACGGATGTGTTTTGGTGTTGTCGTGCATTTCGGAGGAGTTTGTCGGAATGATTTTGATGTATGAGAGCCCTGGCTTTTCAATTCTATAATGTCGAATGAAGCCGGAGATATTATTCTATCGCATAGATATGCAAGAGTTGTTTATTCCACAGATTCCATAAGGTGGGAATGCATTTCTGCTCCTAAATAAAATATACAGACATGCTGGAAGAAGTGCAAATGTTTTTGCATTTTCTCCTGAAGTTATAAGGCTATTCAAGGTTTTTCTCAGTTATAATTTAGTTTTTTCATTACCCTTTCCACCTTCTCTCTGACCCTTTGAATTTAGCAGCCTGCTTATGCTGCTGTGCCTTTAAGACCTCTGTATGTAAATGACTTGTTTAGCACATTTTCATATGTAAAATGTAACATTGATATAAAAATGCCCCCAAACAATAGTATGAGTGGCGGGAGCTTAGCGCTGTGCAGGAAAATCTTTGATTTTCTATGATTGGCCCCTTAAAAACAACTTTCTTATTCCTCGTTTTCTTAAGATGCTCTATATGTGTAAGATTAAACCCCAGTGCTCATATGAAGGTGTGAGTTGTTGAGTTTGAATATTCTCTGCTGGGTACAGCAGCTGGATCTTCTGGTGTCACTGTGAATGTGTGAGACCATCGCTATCCACCTCAACCAGTGCTGCACGCTACAAACGCTTGTCAGATGAGCTCATTTTAATTGATTTATCTGCAGCGCACACATACTCACAGCTAGCTCTATCTGTCTTGCTTTGGGCTGCAACTTTACCCGCTGCATCACCACACACTGTGAAAGAAAATCAATTTGTGTGTATATATACATACAGTGGGTACGGAAAGTATTCAGACCCCCTTAAATTTTTCACTCTTTGTTATATTACAGCCATTTGCTAAAATCCTTTAAGTTCATTTTTTCACTCATTAATGTACACACAGCACCCCATATTGACAGAAAAACACAGAATTATTGTCATTTTTGCAGATTTGTTAAAAAAGAAAAACCGAAATATCACATGGTCCTAAGTATTCAGACCCTTTGCACAGTATTTAGAAGCACCCTTTTGATCGAATACAGCCATGAGTCTTTTTCTTTCCCCCTTGCAGATCCTCTCCAGTTCTGTCAGGTTGGATGGTAAACGTTGGAGGACAGCCATTTTTAGGTCTCTCCAGAGATGCTCAATTGGGTTTAAGTCAGGGCTCTGGCTGGGCCATTCAAGAAC